>JAJMAK010000015.1:0-108732 GCA_030572615.1 Metschnikowia lachancei
CCCAACACCCGTACATCCTTTGTAAGCAAGGCCTGTGTGTAACGAAAAAAATCAAGTCCCCATCTCTCATCTCCACACCCAGTGCCAAAAGCATCCACGACGCCAAAACTATCCACCACAACCCAACAAAATGGTCAAACGTAAGGCTGCAGAGCCTCCTACCACCCAGGCTGATGACTCGTTTCTGCCTCTCTTACAGGAAGAGTACAAGGGCAAAAAATTGACCGATGCCGTTAACACCGTGGACGATAAATGGCACCTTTTGCCTGCATTTTTGAAAGTCAAAGGATTGGTCAAACAACACTTGGACTCGTTCAATTTCTTTGTGGACGTGGATCTCAAGAAGATCATCAAGGCAAACGAACTAGTGCTCTCCGACGTGGACCCCCAGTTTTACCTCAAATACTTGGATATTCGTGTGGGCCACAAATCGACCCTGGCTACAGGAACTAAAGAGGTTATCATGGCTCCTCATGAGTGTAGACTACGCGACTTGACCTACTCGGCCCCTATTTACGTGGATGTAGAGTACACCAGGGGCAGAAAAATCATCATGTACAAGGACTTGGAGATTGGACGTATGCCCATCATGTTGCGGTCGAATAAGTGTGTTTTGGACGGTCTTGATGAGAACCAGATGGCTAAATTCGAGGAGTGTCCCATTGATCCCGGCGGGTATTTTGTGGTGAATGGTACCGAGAAGGTGATTTTGATTCAGGAGCAGCTTTCCAAGAACAGAATCATTGTGGAGGCGGACGAAAAGAAGGGCTTGGTCCAGGCGTCCGTCACGTCTTCCACCCACGAAAGAAAGTCGAAAACTTACGTGATTGCCAAGAATGATAAGATCTACCTTAAGCACAACTCGATTGCCGAAGACGTGCCCATTGTTATTTTCTTGAAAGCCGCCGGTATCACTTCGGATCTTGAGATCTTGCAGCTTGTGTGTGGCCCCAACTCGCAGTACCAGGATTTATTTGCCATCAACTTCGAGGAGGCGGCTAAACTCGAGATCTTTACCCAACAACAGGCACTTCTCTATATCGGAAAACGTGTCAAGACGGTCCGTCGTGCCGGTGCTCCCAAACTCTCGCAAATTCAGGAAGGTATCGAGGCCATTGCCACTACCGTGGTGGCGCACTTGACTGTCACGGACCTTAACTTCCGTGAAAAGGCATTGTATACCGCCACCATGGCGCGTAAAGTGTTGATGACCATGCACGACCCCTCCATGGTGGATGACAGGGATTATGTGGGTAACAAACGGTTGGAATTGGCGGGTCAATTGATGTCGTTGCTTTTTGAGGATTTGTTCAAGAAGTTCAACTCGGACTTCAAGCTCAACATCGATAAGATCTTGAAGAAGCCAGGTAAAACCTCAGAGTTTGATGCATTGTTATCCATCAATATCCACTCCAACAATATCTCTATGGGTATGAACAGAGCAATTTCCACGGGTAACTGGTCGTTGAAGCGGTTTAAGATGGAAAGGGCTGGTGTCACCCACGTGTTGCTGAGATTGTCCTACATCTCGGCGTTGGGTATGATGACAAGAATCTCGTCTCAGTTCGAGAAATCCAGAAAAGTTTCTGGTCCAAGAGCCTTACAGCCCTCTCAGTTTGGAATGTTGTGCACGTCCGATACCCCCGAGGGTGAGGCGTGTGGTTTGGTGAAAAACTTGGCGTTGATGACCCACATTACCACCGATGACGAGGAGGCTCCCATCAAGCGCTTGTGTTTCCTTTTGGGATGTGAAGATATCATGAGCGTGGACTCTGCCACCATCTATGCCGGGGGTAACTTCGGAGTGTTCTTGAATGGTACAATGGTGGGAGTCACTCGGTTTCCCGTCAAATTCGTCCGCGACTTCCGTGCGTTGAGAAGAGCAGGCCGTTTCTCTGAGTTTGTGTCCATCTTCACAAACAGTCACCAGGGTGCCGTGCACATTGCCACCGATGGTGGTCGTGTGTGTCGTCCGCTCATCATTGTTGACCCAAAAACAGGAAACCCAAAAGTGGAGGCCCATCACTTGGAGAAACTACTAAAGGGAGACTGGGTGTTTGAGGATTTCTTGAAACATGGTCTTGTCGAGTACTTGGATGTCAACGAAGAGAACGATTCTTTGATTGCATTGTATGAGAAAAACATGGAAGAAAGCCCCAATCTTCGATTCACCCACTTGGAAATCGAGCCGTTTACTGTGCTTGGTGCAGTGGCTGGTTTGATTCCTTACCCCCACCATAACCAATCGCCCAGAAACACCTATCAATGTGCTATGGGTAAGCAAGCTATTGGAGCAATTGCATACAACCAGTTCAGGAGAATCGACACCTTGCTTTACTTCATGGTGTACCCTCAACAACCAATGGTGAAGACCAAGACCATTGAGTTGATTGACTACGATAAACTACCGGCCGGACAGAACGCCACCGTGGCGGTTATGTCGTACTCAGGTTACGATATTGAGGATGCGTTGGTGTTGAACAAGGCCTCGCTTGATAGAGGGTTTGGAAGATGTCAGGTGGTGCGGAAAAACACCATCCAATTAAAGAGGTACCCTAACCACACCAAGGATATCGTCGGTGGTATGAGGGTGGATGAAAAGGGTGAGCCCATCTTTGCACACGCTGCCTTGGGTCCTGATGGTTTGGGAGAAGTTGGAATGAGAGTCGAAAATGGTCAGGTCTACGCAAACAAGCAAGTTCCCACCAATGCCGGCGAGTCTGTGCTCGGTGACCATAACCAAATGCAAAGTGCCGAGTCCCATAGGGAAACTCCTGCTTACTACAAGGGACCGGAACCTTCGTATGTTGACCAAGTCATGATGTCTGTTAGCGACAACGACCAAGCTCTCATCAAGGTTCTCTTGAGACAAACCAGAAGACCTGAGCTTGGAGATAAATTCTCTTCTCGACATGGACAAAAGGGTGTCTGTGGTATCATTGTGCAGCAAGAAGATTTGCCCTTTAGTGACAATGGTGTGTGTCCAGACATTATCATGAATCCGCATGGTTTCCCATCTCGTATGACTGTGGGTAAGATGATTGAATTAATCTCGGGAAAAGCCGGTGTTTTGAATGGCTCTCTCGAGTACGGAACTTGTTTTGGTGGCTCCAAATTGGAGGAAATGTCCCAGATTCTTGTGGATAAGGGCTTCAACTACTCGGGTAAAGACATGTTGTATTCCGGTATCACTGGTGAGTGTTTGCAGGCGTACATCTTCTTCGGCCCCATTTATTACCAAAAATTGAAGCATATGGTGTTGGATAAAATGCACGCCAGAGCCAGAGGTCCAAGAGCTGTTCTTACCAGACAGCCAACGGAGGGTAGATCGAGAGATGGTGGTTTGAGATTGGGAGAAATGGAAAGAGACTGTGTTATCGCCTACGGTGCTTCACAGCTTTTACTCGAGAGATTAATGATCTCTTCCGATGCATTTGAGGTGGATGTTTGCAACAATTGTGGCTTGATGGGATACAGTTCTTGGTGTAACACATGCAAGAGTTCTGAACATGTTATCAAGATGACCATTCCATATGCGGCCAAGTTGTTGTTCCAAGAACTCTTATCGATGAACATCGCCCCTCGTTTGAAGTTGGGTGATGTCTTCTAATATTATTACAATCTGTTGCATGATATGGAGCGTACATAGCTTCTATCCTTTGGTACAATTTTTTAGTTTTTTTTTTTTTATTTTGTAAATAGAAAATGTGAAAAATGTCCATTAATTTAGTATTATCTATAGCGAGGAAGATTATTCCTTGTGTTTCCCGAGATGGAGACCCATTTTGAGCCCTTTACCGACGGTTCCAACACCTTTTCCAAGTCCTTTTCCGACACCTTTGCCAACGCCTAAACCGACCAGGCCAACTGCACCGACTCCGGACCCAACAACGCTGAATGCATCACCAATGTTTGTCGAAGTTTCAGGGCGAACGTTAAGCACAAAGTCAGGCTTGAACCCAACCTTAAAATGAACAACACCGGCAGGTTCGTTGTTTTCGTTGAACAACGGAACGTCAATTTCGATCTCTTCATCCTTGTTGACATCGGTAAGAGTCATCTCACCAATACCCAACAAATCATCCGGTTCTGGACCCACGTCCCAGTCGTAACACTTGACTCTGATAACAGAATCATACTTGTTCGTGGTTGTGACCTGAGTGCTTTCATTCCAAGTTGGGTCCAATGTCTTCTTGACCTTCTTACTCTTGAAGAAACTCTCCTTCTCAGTGTTCAAGTACAACTTCACGTAAGGGTCAGACTTTCCATTTCTGTCGGCAGATGGCAAGTTCTCGGCATTCACAACCTTAATTTGCACATGGCCACAGTTGTCTGCAGAATCCTGTGGGGGGATTTCACTTGCGTAAATTACAGGAATCCAAGAAACTTGCACGGACACCTTGGCAGTGGCTGAACCAGTCAAGTCGAGGGTCATTGGCTTATGAAAGCCATTCTTCAACAATTGCAAAGTTGGCATGGTCACCTCTGAAATCGCCTTTTCGGCTCTGTTGAATGCCGATTTCTTCACAAGTCTGAAGTTAGCCTCAGACCAGTCAAGCTCCTTGATGATAACATCACCAGTAGTGTTAACACGGTTACGCTTCTCCCTCAATTTGGGCGACACATAGTCATGAAGACCGTGGTTGTCAAAGAAAACTTGCAAATACAAATCGTTCTTAGAGGTCTCAACATCTTTCACCTCAAACGCCAACACACCACTCTTGTAGTCTTCTAAGTCTTGCAAACTCAACTTGAGTTTATGGGACAGATCAAACTCACTTTCATCCTCTTCCACCTCTTCGTCACCCTTCTTTTTGTCTTCTTTCTTTCCTTGGGCTTTCTCCTCGGCTGCCTTCTTTTCCTTCTTGGCCTTTTCTTCGGCAAACTTCTTCTTCATGTCTTCTTCTTCCTTGATCTCGTCCAAAGTCATCACTGGCAAGGTAGGATAGAAAGATAAAGAGTAGGTCAAAGTTCCTTTGGGGCCCTTCTTGTGAATCAACTTCGAGGTGCGCTTCTTTGGATCAACTGTTTCAATATAGTTACCCTTCTCGTCCTTATTAATGAGTTCACTCAAGATGACATCGAAAGAACCCAAGGTTCTGTCGGGTCTCATTTTCTCCACGTCCATGACTTCCAAGGTCAACTTTTGGTTTGGCGAAGACAAAGTGACGTAATGCACTTCATTCCAGGTTGGTTCCAACGAAGACTCAACGGCAGCAGTTCTTGCTCTTTGGATTCCATTGACCAAGACACGCACATAAGGGTCAACCTTTCCGATACTCTCCAAGTTTCTCAAGTCTTCAGCACTATCAATGGCAATTCTCACCACACCAATAGGTGGGGTGTAGCCACCAGCACCGGAAGCACCTTCCAAAATGACGGGTTTCCATACAGTGCTAAGCTTGATTTCACCACCGCTTGACAACTGGAACCAAGGATCGTCCACTTGGGTTGCATCAATCAAATTGTTTAATGAGGTCTTGATGACGCTGTAAATCTTCTTGTCCTTGGTTCTGACAATCACCTTGACTCTCGTTTTGGCACGGTTGAACACAATGTGTTCCTTACCATTGCCATAGCCAGGGTTGTTGTTGTTTTTGATAACATTGGTCTTAATGAAAGGCTCGTCGTCGACAAACATCTCCACGTATGTAGATACCGGCTTACCATCCTTGCCCTTCAAGTTTCTAGCACCGGAAACCTCCAATCTAGCTACACCAGTGTTCAAATCGGGAGGTGGCACCACTGCGCCATCGGCCTGTCTCTGCGCAACCAAGGTAGGCATGAAATGCAAGCCAAACAGCATCTCACCCACTTCCTTGTTGTTACGCACAACTGGAACGGTGATGTTGGGCAACTTGTTCTCCTTACTCAATACCTCCAAATCGTACTGCACGGAACCAATGAAGTTGTTCTTTCTCAACTGGTTTTTGTTGTAGTCCATGACAGTGATGTTCAAAGGCTCACTGAAAGAGGAGATTGGAATATGTAACGTCTGGTTCCATACCGGTCTGCTTGTGGAAGGCTTGTGCTTTGTCTCGGCCAAAGTCGACTTGAAGAAGCCAAGCGTACAGTAGGGATCAATGGTGTTGTCGATACGGCCGTAGTTTTTCAAGTCCTTTGCGGATTTGACAGTGACAACCAAAACACCAATGGCCGAGTTCAACGGAGCACCTGCCATCAATTGCTGAACATTCAATTGGAACGAAAGTGGCGAAAATACAATGGATCCCACGTACTTCTTCACCATCTCGTTAATAAATGGATACAAGCCAGGGAACGCCAAAATTTCCCAGTTGAACGGGGTGTCGCCAAGCAAACGTGCGTTGAAGTCAAAATGAGGAGCCTCCAATAACGAGACGTTGACCGTCTCGATGTGGGGGAATGCAGACATCATTCTCAACCTTACTCTAAGTAAACACTTGAACGAAATATCGGATACGGTAACAGGCACCTCGAAGCCAAAAAGATTGGCCTTTACCGTGACTTTCTGGTTGACCTTGCTCTTTGTCTGTTTGTTGTTGGAGTCCGCCACCTCGTTTGGGGTGAAAGAGCAGCCCCAGTCCATCACAACCACATCGTCGGCAGTGCCGGCCAAGGTCTTGACCATATCGATCCGTGGAGGCTTAGTACCTGCAGTAAATGCATCAAGCCACAAAGCCTTGATGAAAGCAGGCGCAGGAGAAGCGGCAAGGATCGGGTTGACCTGTTCGGTAACAATCTGGGCAACGGAAGGCTCCAAGAAATGCCAGAACTTCTCCAAAAACACGTTGAGCCAATCCATAGTCTCATAGTCGTTTTCAATGGAACGAATGGAGAACTCTCTCTGGGCGTGTTCACGCAAGCTCTGTCTATACTTTCTCACGGAGCTACGGTAAAGGATGGAAAAGATCACCATGACGAAAAACACTGGGCCCAAAGAGAAGCGGAACCAGCCTACAATCCACGAAAATAACCCGGCGCCAATCAAGTACGCCACATTATGGTACCAGTCACCATAGGCCACCGCGGGAAGGTAGAGGTCGAAGAAAGATCCTCGCGAAAGCAAGTCGGTGGCCTCGTCGTCGCCAGTCAATTCATCCGCCTGTTCAAACCGGCCTACTTCTTTCCATCCTCGGTACGTGGGCTCCACGGATTGTCTCGGCAACGGCTTGGATTTAGCCGCCGACATGTCGTAGTCCTCGCTGATGGTCCAGTCGGTTGTTGTTTCACGCACGTCGGCGTCCGAGTCCTTTTGTGAGTCGAATTCTGAAGAATCCAAGTCTTCAACCTGCACTTGTTTGGGAGGTTCCAACACCTCAGAGGGCTAGAAGTTAGTAAGTCTGTGAGTACGAATAGATGCGTTTATGCTATTGTGGAATGACATACGGTAGTGGCCAAGTCTGCCAGATTCATGTTGAAGTGGCAGAGTCAATTGAAGGTGGAAGAAGAAGAAGGTTGTTATAGCAAGATTTGATGTATTGTACAGTAGGGGCACTGCGTTGCTGGTCGTGCGCGCCCGGGTAATAGCAAGCATATACACTGGGGGCTAGCCAGAGCATTTATTGATTGATGGAGTTTTTGGGTAGGTATAATGTGGACTTTCAACAATTAAAAAGCACTTATATGGTTTGGAAAAGAGAGGATCGTGAAAGATGTCTTTTCAAGTGTATTAGGGAAAGGGCCAATTTACGAAGCGTCCGTGCTTGCGTGCAGGATGGAGACATGCTACGCAGGTGTAGATGCGAGTGAACGTACCAGTGACAGCCCACTGGGAAACAAGGGGCTCATAGTGGAACAATAAGAAATGCGTCTTTTTACGGTTGTTGTGGGAAAGGCGTTTGTTTTGGGTTTTTGTGGAAGAGCTCTTTTTGCGGTACACCACTTCGGTGTGTACATGTTTCTTGAAATAGTATGGTGTTTGTTTGGGTGGACAACACGCAATAAGGCTCGTAAATCGCTCTCCGCCACTTTCCGAATGCATAAAATTTGTTTTAAATAGTATTGTCTTTTTTGGCTTTTTGGTGTTCTTCGCAGGTTCTTATACTTTTTTCATGCTTCCAGTACATGCCCGATCTTTCTCTGGTGTGTGTTTTCCCCCGAATACGGCGAACCTCGTAACAATGTAGGTGGGCTAAGATTACGTCCGGACCCCTCCTAGACTATTGCTGGGACCTCCAAAACTGGTGATAAGAGTAAAGCCTACTGGGTGAAGTAGTTTAAAGGAGGTGACCAATACTTTGCAGCATCTCAATGGCTAAACTACCATCAGGTGTCCGGCTCTGTGAAGTTATACACTTGGAAAGTGGTGAGCTATACAATGGACATTGCTTTCCATAGATTCTTCATTCTCATGACGTTCCTTTTTCTATATTGGGGCTCCATATGTTTGCATGCCACAAAAGACTACGCTTAAAAGTATATATACCATATTAGAAGTCTTCTAATAGACAATAAATATTCAATTGACTACTGAGGATCTGAGTAGTTTATTTGGGGGTTTTATCCCCATTCCTTTTTATAGCCTCGAAAATCGTGTTCCCAAATGTAGATAAAGCATGATTTCTTTGTGAGTATGACCCGTCTCAAAATTCAGAATCAGAAGAATAAAAAATATGAAAAAGCTTGATATTTCTCTAAAGGTCTATTTTGCACATGATGACTTCGTCTTCTCTCGACTCGGTGATCTTACACTTGTAGTAATTGTGATCAATGCTCTTGAAAATTGTGATCAATGCTCTTGAAAGCAGAAGTAATTAAAAAACTCCACTGATTTCGTAGACTGCGCTAATTTCAGCATGTATAGACCCGAAATGCAAAGAATAAAAGACTAAAAAATCTCTTCAATATTTTGTTCAAGTCCATCTTTTCACAACGGGGTATTATTTTTCGCAACTCATCAATACAACAAGATAGGGCTCTACATACCGTTGCAGAGCGAGAGATCGAGATAAATCTGATTCTTACTGCTTCTAACATGATAGTATTTTCGTCTTTTTTCTTCCAATACTGAAATTCATCCAGTTGATTTAAGCTACCAAAAATGAAAAAGAAAAAAGTTAAAAGCTTGCTCAAAGATCTTTCACTTACGGAGTTTAGAGCACAAGATCGCAGGTACAATCTTGAAATTATACCCGTTTATAAAGCATATCATGTGGTCTATTAAAAGACAGAACTAGAAATATTTTGTAAGGGCTTCTTTTCAAAAGACATATCCTATATATATAAGAAGCGGGCCTTTTGCATCATTTCAGTTCATCTTATTAAAGACTGTTTGATGTACAGATCCTTATTCTTCCTCTCACTTCTTAGCTTAAAGTACTATAAAAGAATTCAGATCATAATATTACTTTCAAAAGCTTCATTCACGCTTCCGTCAACGAAGTTTTTTTTTTTTTTTTTTTTTTTTTTTTTTTTTTTTTTTTTTTTTTTTCTTTTTTTTTAACTTTTCTGGGGCTGTTAAAATAAACTGGTTTGTTTGATATCATGTCGGTCCAAATTTGAATCCATTAAACGACTGATCCATAAACTCTCCCACAGAAGTCTGAGTTTCTGGTGAGCATTATACATGTTTTAGTAGTCGGGCATACATTTAAGGAATCCCAGCTTCTCCCAGACTATTTCTCAAGAAAACACTAATATCACTGTAGTCATCAATACGGGTATTCGGAGTATATGGAACCTGGCTTTAGGAAGTTGTCTGCATTTTGCAACAACCGGCAGGACTATTTGCTTTAAGAGATTGAAGTTGCTTCTGACGATATTTCGGTTATTTCTCTGGTCTTAGAAGTGGCATGCTTAAATTTGGGAGAGTATTCTGACCCAGTCATAAATCTTCCATGAAAGGAGATTCAAACAAAGTAAATGTGGGGTGTTAAATCCAAAATTAGCCCTAGGTCAAAGGGTTTGCTTTTTTATATTTGGGGAAGTGTTGCCGCTTTATGGCTGTTTCTCCTGGTAGAGAGACCCTAGAATTGCAGATTCGAGAGTAGTACGTAGTAAAGGAATGGACCCATTTCTTTCACCCGGAGAATCTTCATTAACCGTAACTCGTTTTTAATATCGAATTTTCATACAAGTCCGCGAGTATGACTATGCTACAAAGTTAGAAAGGAGTAACAAAATAAGCCAGGCACTTCAAAATGTGGATTCTACTATTACATAGAGTATTAAGGCACATCCATGGTGAAAATCTTGACCTCCAATTTCGTTACTATGTTGGTGTTTATCTTTGGCTTTGCAGCATACATCAAGCAAGATTCAAGTCTATGATGCTGAAATATCTTCGGTAATCGAATCTGATCAGAGTCTTTGAAGTCAAAAGTAAGGACCCTCTCCAAAACTTATTTCCAAAATAAAAGACAAGATATTGTTAGAATTATCATTGATACTCTCTTTACCCTGGTCTTAGGCTACGACTGATAAAGCAACTAAGCGATCTCGCCAGTGGGGCCAGGTCAATGAACAGTTTCTTTTCAACATAATTATTGAAAGTGTAACGTCAATCACCAAGAATTTCCTGTGATATTTCCAAGGTGAAACTTATTAGTTTTCTGGAGTTTAATAAATCCGTAGTAGACTTTCGGTGTGTTTACCAAAAACGTGAGTGCAGCTCATGTTGAAATAGCATCTTCTTAATGGAGGTAGCTTTGAATTTCCAGCTTTTCTCTATTTATTGGTGGAGGAGCGAGAACCAGATTCGCCATAAATTGATTAAATCTTTTACATCTATATATGTATACCCACCTTCTTTAAACCTAATTTCCTGTCAATATTAAAGAGCAATAACCTCATCAACAATACCTCATCAAGAGCTTCTGATTTCTGCTGTTCACTTTTAGTATTCTACGAAATGGTTCCCCTTCGTGATGTCAGACTCCACATTTAGGTTGTGAACTCATGGAACCAACTACCAATGATAACTTCCCCGAGTCAATTTACAAGCAAAAGTTGTCAAGTTTATGTTCAAAGTGGGGCATTAGCAATTGCTGTCAATGAAAAACTATTCGACTCATAGCTACCAAATGTCACAAATTCAAACTAAATATTGAGCCTTCTTATCTTTTGCAGTAAAAACGACCCTCCAAGAGTCATTTCTCTCATTATTGACTAGTCACGGTCCACGACTGGGTGTATTATAAGATTCAGCTCTCATACAGTACTAACTAGATTGAGGGCTGCTCTTTCCCATCATTTCAATTAATATTCAACTGAAAACGTCATTATGGATACTTCTATAAGCTCACTAAGCTTCAAATGTCGATCTAACCCCTCCCTAAAGATCCCCTTGTGAGTCTGGTTACTGGCACCTGGAGGAGTTCGGAGGTATGGGGAACTATCTGGACCCGTAATAGTCAATTTGATCCAGAGTTTGCTGTGAAACTTCTACGCACCGGGACGAACGGTCAGAAAACGGAGAACAGAATATGAGGGAATGTCCCTTGTAGGTCACTAGGTCACTTTGCAGTTCATCAGGCCAATGTCATATATATACTTGCCATTTACTTTCCAATTTTTGAGCATCTCTGAATCCCATGGCCGTTTGAGTTGCATAAGGCCCATCGTCTGACAGTCTCTTCAAGATCTTCTCGCATGGTATAACAATGTTTCTCAGCCTTCTCATGAATACATCAAATATTACACCGAGCCTGGTAAGAAGCCTCGAGCTGACACGCTATCATTTGCAGACTCAGCTCAAGGTTTTAGTAGATTTATGTGAATTAAGACACCTTTATGACTCAGCCAGACTCTGAAAATAGAGTGACCATGCAACAAAAACAATTGATATATTCAAATTAAATATCACGAAAAATAAATCGAGTCTACTTCTCATGGTCCCTCGTTTCTACAGAGACGATTACAGAGTGCACCAAAAAATCATCGAAACCACCGGGTTTGATTGGTCTATCTGCCCAATTGCAAGTGGCGAATCAGCGATAATGTACATTTCATCTCAAACCAAAAGCTCCGACGTGAGTCCCATTACCTCAGTACCACCAAGTGGTGGCGAGGCTGGAGCTAGGGCTCTGAATGAACCAATTCACCACCACCTTTTGTATACTTTCCAAATATTATATCAGGATAATTCCTTATAAGACACGATAAGTTAGGGGATACCTTACTTATATAGTAAATATCAATCTATGGTGAGCTACCAATACTAACAGGTAAGTTAATATATACTCTGTGAGGCACCTCTAGTCCGTACGTGGCAGATTGCCGTACTTGCAAGTACGCCTTGAACCTGAACCCATCATCCCATTGTGTGCTACTCTATTATTCTTCGGGAGTTGCACATCTCCTTTGGAACCTGGTTCATCTACTTCATGACCTAGCTCCTCCACCTCAAGACCTTGTGCCTCGTTTCAGGTCCGTTGCACACTCAATGCTCCCGATTAGTAATACTCTAGTCCACTTCAGGAAAGTATCAATTCGGAGCTTTCCAATGGTATGGCACTCTGACCTACTTCAGGACTCCACTGATCCAATTTAGGGTATCAGTCGTTTTCACTTAAGTAGGCGAGTTTCACTTGACTCCTCCCGCTTTAGGAAATAATACCTCAATCGTCAACATCTCAGGTTCGTCTACTATCTAGTCTCCTACAGAAGTCCCAGTCACCTTCTTCGAAGGCTCATTCCGGGAAAATATAAAAAGGCGCTCGTTCCACTAGGGAAAGAGCTTTTTATACATCATCATTGAATACATTGAATATGCAACTGGAATCCAATATACTCTTTATGATAATCTTGATTATGGTGATAAGCCATTTGATAGATTAGGTGGTTGTACAAAACTGAATTATAAGTATGCTAATATAAGAAGGATTATTCTGTACTGTATCTATTAATTTAAGAACAATATTTTTTTACTGGTATATAAAATATATGAATCACTTGTATTAAGTTTTGGAGAAGTTATTAGTCAGGCTGTACAATATGTTGTACAACCTAAATATCCACGTATAAAAGAGTTTACTTTATATCTTAAACAAGTATATTCTACGCAAAACATCATAAATTCTATAAACGATCTTGTTGTATTTCAAAAAAGTGATTCAAAATTAAGAATTTTAGATGTATTATCTTCAACTGATTTAACTTTACCATGAAATGAACCCTCAATACCATTATAATTATACTTTCGTATGTAATGGAATTATTATTTTCTATAATGTATTTGAAAATATCGACAATCATATTTGTTATATAATTATTTAATTAAAAAATTATGCTTTGATTAAATAAATGTGCTGGGCCGAGTTAAAACCTAATTCTATTACTTGAGGAGTGAAACTAAAGACCCCTTTCCCTGTAGGATAAAAGCTCTCCCAAACCGTACGTGGTAGTGTCCTCATGCGGCATTTCATCATCAATGTTTTTAGATTCTTTACCAAGATTCTTTACCAATATTCTTAACAATATTCTTATCAATATTCTTATCAATATTCATATCAATATTCTTACCAATATTCTTACCAATATTCTTATCAATATTCTTATAATGTTTTTATCGGTGAGGATTGCACAGAACGCTCTATTGCACTTAGCTGGCCAAGGCCACCCAGGTAGACACTAATGTAGCGACTAAACTACGACTTACTACATATTATCAGAGCGCTCAACAAATTGAAAAAACACCACAAAACCAGCCCAAAGATTTTCATCTGAAAATCCTGCCATGTTATATAAACCAGCTAATCCACCCACCGTCAGTGCCGGCCCAGGCCAAATTGCGCATGAAACATGTACAGTATAGCGGGGCGGACGCGACAGGGCTTCACATGGTTCGATGTCGTGTGACAGAAAATCCAGATTCCATAAAGTTATGAGACCATGCGTTTATGAATTATGAGACCATGCGATTATGAATTATGAGACCATGTGATTATTAAGATCTTGCCTTTATCCAGGGGTTTCCTAATTTCCCAAATACAAATAATGTCATAAAAAGACCGTATATCTGTTTGCATGATTCCAGGTTTAGGGCCTGTGGTTTAAGGCCGCGACAATATTTTGCAGTCACCAGATTGAGGCCTCTAAGAAATCTCTTGCCCACACCATTATTAAGGTTAACTTTAAGCAACCAACTCAAGGGAATTTTTCCATTGAAAAAAAAGAAACCACTCTTTCAAATGCCGCATATCTTCATTCACTTCCCAGTTTCTCCTCTTCCCCCTTTTCTTCCCAATTTTCTCACCCTCTTCCCAATTTTCTCACCCTCTTCCCTTTTCTCACCCTCTTCCCTTTTCTCACCCTCTTCCCCGTTCTCTTGGGGTTTCCCTTTTTAGTGGCCTCCCCGAATTGGCCTCCGCACGTTTGACACATGCGTCTATGGCCTCCCTCCACCATCCTGGACCCTCACTGAAACGGGGACAAATTACAACAATCACCAACACCTCATTCCCCAAAAACAACAGCCAAGTGTTGGGATTTTTCTTTTCTTTTTGTCCCCTATTCGCTTTTTCCCCTTTTCTCCTGGGCTACCACATTCAGCTCCCCAATCCCAACCCCAACCCCAACCTCAAACACTTCTGTCATGCGCAGCCTGCAAAAATTCATTGCCAGTTTCTTATCGGTGACGGTGACGCTCGTATTTTTATATTGGGTCTCTGTAACACATACGACGATTGAGAGTGCTTTCATGGCCCCTAAAACTTCATTCACAAATACTAGTATTGTCTCACAATACGGCGATTATCATGGTGAAACCCCACCCCCACCCAACAGCCTCTCCAACTTATTCCTGGTGGTGTGGAGCACCGATACCAACCCATCCTTTTCCAACATGGTCAACTCGGTATTCCCCATAGACCTGGTGGTTTCGTATAACGCGTCAGCCCGGTCGGGTCCCACGGAAATCATTGCCCGGTACGCGTCCTTCAGCCCGGTTTTGACCGACCAAATCATCGGCCACTACGTGTTCGTGGCTGGCAGTTCATGCTCGGAAATCGATGGACAAACCCACCCAGAATACGTAGGAAAAAT
The DNA here is from genome assembly GCA_030572615.1 of Metschnikowia lachancei. Taxonomy (NCBI): domain Eukaryota; kingdom Fungi; phylum Ascomycota; class Pichiomycetes; order Serinales; family Metschnikowiaceae; genus Metschnikowia; species Metschnikowia lachancei. The sequence continues at coordinate 14,965 of JAJMAK010000015.1, forward strand.
CCTTATTGTTCCTCGGGGAAAGTGCACTTTTGTCAAGAAGTTGACCAACATCGTTGCCGCTGACGTGCGGCCGCTTGCGGTGATGGTGGCTAATAATGTTCCCCGGAGTGGACTCATAACCATGTACTCGAAGTCATTCAACGAGGATGAGTCTCTCCGCTTCCCCATTCTCTTCATGTCTTATGAAGACGCCGAGGAGTTACGCGTGCTTCAGCAACAGGGCAAAACCGTGGCTCTTTCAGTGCGCACGGCGACTTTCGATGGCTTTTTTGGCCTTGTTCTTCTGATGGCCGTATCGCCTCCGCTTATGATCCTCATCTGCTACTTGCTAATCCGAGGAATGCAGCTTTTGAGCCGCCGCCGCCGCAACTTGATCAACCAGCAATACGTGCGCCTGCTTCCGGTGCACATATACAATAAAACCCACCTTATCCCGACCCAGCACTTTTACGACTATCTTGTCCATACCAACCAGACCAATGATATTCCTCTGGTGCTGTCTTCGACCGATGACTATGACCCTGCAGGCCAGGGTCCTGAGGTTGACCATGCGCCTAACTATGGGCCTAACTATGGGCCTAACTATGACCCAGTCACGCCTGCATCGGCATCGGTGCTTTTGCCCTCCGTCACAGATCTCTATACTTTGGACGATATGAACATCTTGCTTACCAGCAAGGATTTCTACCCCACCCAAAAATGCTCCATCTGCCTCGGCCACTTTGTGGCGCTCAAATCCCGTGTTCTTGTGCTTGGGTGTAAGCACATATACCACGAGAAGTGCCTTTCCAATTGGCTCATCAATTTTCGCAAAACGTGTCCATTGTGTAACAAGTCGTTGCACATTTCAGAGTGCCAGCCGTTCCTCGACCATCCCCTGAGCGATTATGGAGCTGGAGGAACGACTAGAGGAAGTACTGGAGACAATTTAAGGGGCACCTTTGGTGCAGATTTGGAATTCCAACGTCATGACATCGATAGCCACATATCAAACACGGCAGTCCGCAGTCTACAGGTGGCCCTGGTGATGTCTGAGCCAGCTTCCTCTATATCGGCTTCTAACACTCCGGCTTCTAACTTCTCGGCCTCTAACACTCCGGCTTCTAACATCTCGGCTTCTAATTACCCCTCCTCTAACACTCCTGCGTCCCTCAACTTCTCCTCATACAATGGAAATATGTTCGAACGGCCCATAAAAAATACCCCTGATCAAACATATCATGGGTCTTTCCACACAGCCACAAGCACATTTTCAAATAACCCTTCTTTACTGGGAAAAACTTCATCTTCAGCCACAAATTCCATCGCAACACCCGACCCCTCCTTCGTCACTACGAAATCTCAACAATCTATCCAGCGTTCGCAACATTCCACCGCGTCTTCCTATTATACCTCTGCGGATATTCTCTCGTCCTCTGGTGACGACGATGACACTCAACTGTACGAATCCAGCAGATCTACGCTTCGTTTTTAGGGGTTCTTTGGAATGAGGTAGCTGCACTTTTTATTTTTTTTCTTCCCCACTCGAAATCAACGTTGTTTATGTTGAACGTCACACGACAACTGTCAACCCCACACTCGGCCAGACCTTCCTGCACGTGACGTGGGAGAAGTCTTTTCCTTGTGCGCTCGTGATAGGGACTGTTAAAAAAAAAAAAAAGGCCCATTGAGGCACTCGTCTATCTTCAGGTCCCAAGCACGAAACATATCCATATGGCCCTACGACTGTGACACCGGCGAACCCCCAACTCAAAAGCAACAAGAACCCCCAAAATAAGCCCAAAAACAAAAAGAAAAAAAATTGCAATATTATAGGTGGATTTTATTGATCTGGCCCGAGTGTGTGTATAGGCCAAGATGAAAGAAGAACCAAATGATCAACAACCGTTTGAAAACCAGAGCCTGGCTCCACTCCTACCAACTGATAGCATCTTGGATAATACAAGTGTCACTCCTAATGGAACGCCTGACCTGGGAACTCTGGTAACTAACGAGAACAATGCTGCGAAATCAAAACCCAAAAGACGCAAGAAGAAAGTCGAGATGGCGTGCGTGTATTGCCGTCGGTCCCATATGATTTGCGATGATGCCAGGCCATGTCTGAGGTGTATCAAAAGAGGCATAGGTCATCTATGTCATGATGAGCCGGCGTCAGCAAAGCAGAAAAAGAAAACAGGCTCCGCTGAGTTTTCGCGTGGCTCTACCCCATTAGAGGGACATGCAAACATAATACCCAACAATGCCCCTACAACTGTGGCTCAAAGTAGCATGTCTCAAGCCACCATGGTTCCCACCATGGGCCCCACGATATTACCGAATGAGCCAGCAAAAGCAACCCCTATCCTCCCTCCCTCGGCTATCGATACGTTTCGTCAGGACCTACAGCCCCAAGCAGGTCTGAATGACCAGAATGAGAAACCCAGCATACAACAACAAACGAAAACCACTGGCCTCAACAAGGCACTTCCTTTCAACCAAGAACCGTTCTTTTACTCGGAGCATGCCGGTAGTGAATTCAGCTCGCTTAACGATTTCTTGTCTATCATAGACGATCCAGAACTAGTCAATGGTGCCCTTAATGATGATGGTACCAACGGAGATTCGTTACTCCCCTTCCTGATGAACACCGATGGTGGAAGCTCTTCTACAAACTTCAACAGTCTACTTCAATTTTCACCGACGCCAAACACCATAAATGCTTTCACAGACGCTTCTTTGCACGGAGGCCAAATGAGACAAGAACCCCAGATTCTACCGCAGAACAATAACCATCTTCATGATGCCGAGACCAGTATACAGCCAAATATTGCTCCAGCCGGACCAACTGATGGTGTGAATCACCAGCCTGTAATCTCTGACTCTGCGAGGGATAAGTTTTTCTTGACTGCAGCAGACCCAACGACGGAGATTTCACCTGAAGAGCGACTCAAGCAAGTGATCAAAGCAAAACTCGAGGCGGGCTTGCTTCAGCCATATAACTATGCAAAGGGGTATGCCCGGTTGCAGAGCTATATGGATAACTTCATGAACCAGTCATCTAGACAACGAATCTTGAAACCGCTTCTGATCTTCCGACCAGCTTTTCGTGCGATTGCAAAGACGTTGAAAGATGTGGACTTGGTGTTGGTGGAGGAAAGCTTTGAGCGGATGCTCTTGGACTACGATCGGGTTTTTACATCCATGGCTATTCCCGCTTGCCTCTGGAGGCGTACGGGAGAAATATATAGAGGAAACAAAGAGTTTGCGTCTTTGGTTGGGGTCATAACCGATGATTTGAAGGACGGAAAGCTTGCGATCTACGAATTAATGAGTGAGGAGAGTGCGGTGAACTTCTGGGAGAAGTATGGGGCAATTGCTTTCGATAAGGGTCAGAAAGCAGTGCTTACCAGCTGTAATCTCCGAACGAAAGACGGACGCAAGAGGAAAAGCTGCTGCTTCAGTTTCACTATACGGAGGGACCGGTATAATATCCCCAGTTGTATAGTGGGAAACTTTATCCCAATCGATCCATGACCAGGCGTCACTTAGGCTTCCCAAGGGTGACCAGAGGTGATCAAGGGTGACCAAGGGTGTATGGATCACTATTTATTAATGCCTAACCGGCGAAATTTAATCAATCACAGATATCATCTAGCCACTTTGCATTTGGTAGTTCTTTATATTATTTCTACGTATGGATGAATCTATTCTTCGTCTTCCTCGTCAAGGGAAACATCCTCATCTTCTTCATCTCCGCCCGTAATGGCATCTTCCATTTGAATGTCGGCCTTCTTCTTTGCCTCCTTCGCCTTCTCCTCTTCGACGACAGCATCCTTCAAGATCTTGGCCTTCTCCTCTCTGGCGTTTCTGTGCACAACAACATATTGTCCCAAAGGCGTAGACTCCCACTTTTGTTCCTTGAGGAAGTTCAGCACCTCCGCCTTATTCAGAGGACCGTACTCGACGCCGCTTCTCTTGGTGGTGATATAGTTGGCATTTGTGTTGAGTTTCTCCACAAGCTGCAGAATTTGCTTGTTGAACTTGATGTTCTTGGATTTCTTCATGAATCGCCTAAGAGACAAAATTACCGGTGTGACGAGTTCCGGGAACGCGATGTTCTTACAGTACAACACAAGAAACTCGCTAGTCAACTCAAGGAACTGGTCACACAACCCATCTTGGTATGCCTTGGTGCCCAAGTATTGCTGGTTGACCTTGATGATGTAGTCGAAGTCGATCGCAGGTAAACTGGCATTCTTTGGAGGCTTGGTGAAAGCGGTGGAGGTCAAAATCTCAAAGATTAATGGGAACACAGGGATGTAAACACCCGAGCCTTGGGACAATCTGATCAACGAGCGGATGAGGTAGAAACGCAAGGGGAAAAACTGGGCGGTTGGAATCAATCTGATGGCACCTAACGTGACCTGAACCAATGGGTAAATCAACGGTCTCAAAGGAGACTCGTGGGATTTATGCGACACCAACTCCTTTTCCGGGTTGCATTGCTTGGCCAAGACTCTGGACCAGAAATCCAACGAGTGGCAGAACTGCCAGTTGTAGATGGACTTGTATGCATCCTTACCCAGAGACTCCGATACATTACTGGTGGAAGAGATGGTGTTTCTCAAATGGACAGCCAATTGACGCACAAATTCAAACCCAACCGAGTACGATAACAGCTCGTCGATACCGAAAAGCTCAGCGGCCGAGTTTTTGGCGAAATTGATGGAGTCCATGGTGTGGATGTTTGTCTTTTTGCAGTTCTTCAAGAACGAAGAATACGAAGTACGCAAGATGATGTCCAACGTGGACTTGGGGAACTCTCTAGCGGCATTGTTCAAGAAGGCGTAGGTAGAAACCTGGGTCTCGACGTTAGTGGTGGAAGCCCAAACGTCCACCACTGCAGTGAAGATCTGCTTAAGCACCTTTCTTTGAGAAATGTAGAACGGCAACACTTCTTGGAGCGATGCCAACACCAACGCTGCGGTCTCGGTATTGGTGATATCTTGCAAAAGCGTAAGGTAGGCGCCGGCCTGACTTTTCATCAAACGGCCCACCACACGCGAGTTCTTGTTTTTGGAATCCACTGCCCTTACGTCTCTCAGGTTAACCTTGTATGGGGCCAATTTTTGCACCGCCTCCGGCACACGTCTCAAGCCAACAAACATCAAGTCGTTGAACACGTCGGGATCGTTAAAAGTATATCGGGTGTCGTTCTTTTCATCACTGGAGTTGATGTACACCACGGTCTTGAAAGCAGAGATGACGTTCTGGATGGTCTTGGCGTTGGGCTCACCTTTCAACTGCTGGTCCCACTTGGCCACAAGTTTCTTGGAGATATCGATCTTCTTTCTTTTGGGTTCGTCGGTTTTTTCGGTGCTGGCCCCGGCAGCCTCCTCTTCGTCGGATTCATCGGAGTCGTCGTCCGACATGGCATCTAGAGGGTTGACGCCCTCGAAATCAAGCAACTCTTTTTCATTGTTTTTCAAGTAGTTGAAGAATTCGGGGTCCTTGGTTTCCAACGCCGCCATATCTTTCTTCATCATTTCCTCGTCTTCTTCTTCTGAAGAGGAATCATCTTCCATGTCGTGGTCGAGCTTTTCGTCGTCTTCTTCTGAAGAGACTTCCTCATCAGAGACCTCCTCATCAGAGACTTCCTCATCAGAGTCTTCCTCCTCTTCCTCTTCTTCTTCGTCTCCCTCGGACTCTCCGCCCTTGGAACCCTTCTTGGCCTTAGGCACTTCGAAGCCTCCCTCGAAAAACTCATCTACAGACATGTCATCGAAAATAGGACGGGTGGATTTCTTCTCCTTAGGCTCTGCTGGTGCACTACCACTACCATTACCCTTACCCCTTCTCTGGGCCATTTTTTTGTTTTGTTTTTGCACCTCACGACGATGCTCGATCGTGTGTTTCAAGTGCTTATTTTGAAACTTCTTTGTGGCCTTGGACGCTTTTCCCATCTTTGTTGTGTGTGGTTACGTGAGTTTGGTTGGAGATGAAAAATTCCATACGTGAGATGAGATGATGCTCTTCGCTTGCGTGGGCCTGTGTGCAGTCCCCGATATATGGTGCCAATCAGCATCAACTATTTCTCCTCTTAATGTTCGAATTTTTTCGTGATTTTTGTGCTAGTATGATCGGTCATCACAATAAAAAGTGATATAGTCTTGTGTTTTTGTGATGAACATGTTTTTTTTGTAATTGGTGCTACAGACCAAAAGCCTATGGGCGCCTTAGTGGTTCTTGTCTGGTAGCGTAATACCGTGCAGGCACGAGGGAAATTAGCATTCTACTCGATAATGAAAATAATCACTGGGGGAACTTTTGAAGGCGAAAGCGGAGAGAAAGTCTGGTACTTTTCTTTTATTTTATGATTTTGAGTGGTTAGATGATTGGTCCTTTTATGTTCCACTGTAAGTAAATATAGGGGGTTTTTCACAACTATTAGGTTCCTTGAAGTTAGTTTAATCAATTAAAGAAGTTATCGTGGCGTGGTTTTGAAAGAGAACACGAGGCGCCGCATAGAATAAACAGATTGAAAGAGGTGACTTTTCTGTAATACTCTTCATAACTTCGCAGGCAATACTTTCGCGGAACACACACTCCAATTAGTCTAACCTTCTCCTTTTGGGGTTGTTTAGGAACGAATACCACCGGAAATCATCCCTCACTGTATCAGGAACCTGGCCAAGTTCAACAGCACATGTCATATTTGATTGAGCTCAAGAAAACTCCAACAACACCCGTAATGCCGCTTTCCTCGGCTTTTCATTCACTAAACAAAAAACCCCCCGTATGCCTTTTCGAGCCACCAGAACAATTTGTCATACACGATATTGTTCGCGTTATGGTACCGGATTGAATGGTCGCTATCGGGAAAGAAGTGCACATCGTAGTTCTCCACCCCGTGCTTGTCAAACTTATCCATGAGCCATAGCGAGTTTTGCATGTGCACATTGTCATCCGCAGTTCCTTGCATCATCAAAAATCGAGTCACATCTTTGAAAACTGCAAATTCATTGATTCTTGAAATAGCCTTGTAATTCGGGTTCGCCTTCGGGCTCCCCATAATCCTCTCTGTAAACACAGAATCATAGAAGAGCCAGTTGGTGACTGGGGCAACTGCCACTCCATATTTGAAAACGTTTCCTTTATCGTATTCCAATGTTTTCAAAGTAGTAAATCCTCCATATGACCACCCCCAGATCGCTGTTTTCTGCTCGTCGATATATGAGTTGGCCTTCACGTAGTCCTTTGTTATGGCGACAATATCTTGCGGTTCCAAGAGGCCCATGTTTCCCTTCAGATGTGACTTGATTCTCCAGTCATCGGTGCCGGTTCCCCTTGGGTCAATAATGAGAACAACCGCGTCCAACTGACTGCTGACGATATCCTGGAAGTCCACACTGAATGCTTTATTCACTGTGGTGGATCCAGGGCCTCCATACACGTGAACCAAAAGAGGATGTTTGTCGCCCCGCTTGAAGTTTGGAGGAAATATTTCAATCATGTTGACATTTTCTGACTCCCTTCCAACTTTCACACGACTAAGTATTCTTGAAGGTAGGTTTGTGTTTTCGAGCACGGCCGAAAGACGAGCTGAATTATCCACCGGCTCAACATCTGAGATATAATCCTCATGTTCGGCCACGAACGCCATATTTATGATCTTTTGCCACGGCTGCTGTGGCCCTCCGTATACAAGCTCAAGAAATTGTCCATTGGGGCTGAAGTTTAGACCAAATGCGCCATCGTCCATTAGAACTGTTTTGTTGCCACTCCTCAATGACACCAGAGCAAACGACGTCTCTAGATTTGTTCCAAATATGCCATAAACGCAATCTTCGAGTACATCATAAGACAATGCAGATCCATAATTGACTGGCCCAAGAAGCTTAGTGTATTTCTCGGAAGACGCCAGCTCAAAAAGCGCTAGTTGCACTAAACCGTCCTCAACCACACGGTCAAGATAATGGACGGAATTATTCCGCTTGACCAAAGTCACTGGCGACATCTTCTCTATCCATCCGTTATATTCGGATGCATTTTGAATGGACACGAGCTCGGCATTGATGGACTTTTCTGGATTGAACACCCGTTTCTCGAGAACAGAGCTGTATCTATCTGAAATCTTCAAAAGTAAGCTCGTTTCATCCACCCATACGGCATCATAGAGTATGAAATCTTGTTTTACTGTAGCATCATTCAACCCCATGATTTCTTGGCTTGAATTCTGTTCAAGACTATAATCAAAAAGTTTGATAGTCGGGTTCACGGTGCCCGGTTTAGGGTATTTCACAGATGTGTGTTTTGGATACTGATTGATCTCCAGGGAATCACTGGTGGTCTCCAAATCGCCGTATTCCATGGCAACTTCGCCCTGGCCTTTGACATAATAATCCAAATTGTACGATTCCACGCGAGTGTCGTTGATCACCGCGTAAACCAAATGCTTCAGATCCGGACTCCACCATACCAAGTGATCAAATGGATAAACTTCCTCCTCGTAAACCCAGTCAGGTTTACCGTTGAAAATATCTGGGCTTCCTGTGTTCGTGATTGCGGATATTTCCCGTGTACTTATATCTAGAAGATATAGGTCATGGTCGAAGCCAAAAACAAGCATTTTACCTGAAGGATCAAACCTTGCGAAATGTAGCTTTTCTAGCGGGCTTGTCTCTGTATGGGATGGTGGCTGGATAGGCAAAACCTCACCCGTTACCGGCTTCCAGAGCCAAAACAACGAAAACGCAGAGTGTCTCCATTGCAGAACCAGGTCTGACCGAAGCAAGTGCACGGCATCTGGGTTATCTATGGGCAGACCAGGATTTAGAATCACATCTTGCGCATAGAAGAACTTGTTCCCATAGGAGAACTGGCTGGAGTCGAGGATTGTCTTCTCGTAGTCAGAGTCGGCCAGAACAACAACAAGTTTCTCGCCTTTACGCGTTGCGTAGTATCCTTTGACGGACTTATCGTGTGCCTCCGGAAACTGGGCCTTATCCAACCATCGTATCGGGCTGAATGATGGGACATAGGATGCCTTTCTGTAGTCTTCGAAAGACACGTTCTTCTTATTTGGGTCAAATGAGTTAAGAGAGATATTTCGATGACTCAATTCCACGATATTAGTATCTGAGCCATGCCAAAGCGATGCAGCTTTTTTGGTGGCATTTCCATTGGAGTACACAACCAAGAATGCCATCCATATTAGGACGCAGAATGTAACAACGACCACGACCTGGATCTTCCCGGTTCCAGCGCCCATTTTGAACATATACCATTGTTTTTGGAAGCCTGCATCATCCTCAAAGCTTTCTTCACCGGCCGTAGATCTCGAGTAGTCATTGATGTCCGCAAATAACTGAGAAGTCACTGAGGAATCTGATTCATTTGCATCATCTTCCTGTTCTGGGGTTTCTGACTGGGTGCGACTTTCGGAACCATGAGACCGGATGGTTTCAAGCGGGATGTCTTCACTTGTTTCAGTTTGCTTGATTTTTTTATAAGAGCCCGCTCTCATAATGGTAGGTGTTGAATATTGGTGATGTAAAGTGCTTGAAAATGCAATTGAAGTACAAGTGGTAAAAGAATGGTGGTGAGTCCCCCACTGGTTGATTTGTCAGGTGAAATTTACCTTTATCAATGCCAAGCTTGCAGTTATTAGTGATTCACGGGGAATATTAAAGGAGTGAATTTCCTAGTTTCGGAACCCGTGGATATACGCGTATTGTGTTTTGCGTTTCCTGTTTTGCCGTTTAGTATGTTCCAATTCTGATCTTCCAATTGAAAGATTACACCCCAATTTAAGCCCAGATGTGCAAGGTGTTGCGCGTGAGCGTTGATTGGGCTGGGACTCGAGTTTGGTGGTGTTGCCAAGCTTGTAGAGTGCCAAGACTAGATTTATGCGCGGCGAATCAACACTGGGAAAGCACTAATAAAGTAAAGTAGATGCTTGAATATCAGTAATAAAAAGCAGAAAAAGTTACAAAACCGAAAGTTGGAGAGATTATAATTTTTCAAAAATGGCTGCTTCAAAAATTCTACTTGGTCTCGAAAGACCCTTTATAACTCTTGGCCAATTTCAGTTTCGGACCCTGCTTGATTGCCCGTTTGGGTGTGTAAAGGGCATCTTGCGACGCGCAGCGGCTCCGTGGAGAGACCTCGTAACAAGCAGGAACAGTCCGAGGGCTAGAGCGTGTGAAATCCCTGAGACAATGGAGCGAAAACGTGCAAAGGGAAGCGAAAAAGAAGAAATATTAAAAGGGGAAAAAGTGGGACATATATATATAATTGCGAATTTCTTTTTCTCTGTTTGTGTTTCAAATCGGAATGGCGTCTGCACTATAAAAGGAGGGGAGATCCCCCCCTGTTTCACCAACGTTCTAAATTTGCAACTGCGCTTGTCTGGACTACCCCTAAGCGCATTGTGCCGTCTTGAAGCGCGCGCGTTTTTTTGGAGGTTATAATATCTCACTAAGGGACGGAACGCAAAGTGTAGGTTGCCGGGGTGTGTGTCGACTAGGTAGATTTAGTTCCACGGTGCCCCTCTCTGACTTGATCCTGACACATTTATCATAAGACAAGGTGGCTCTTTTTTATATGTCCCACCCATTCTGGTTAAGCTTGTTTTGCATTATTGTTAGTCGTACATAAAAAGGCCTGATACTTCCTCACGTGCCTCCTCCAGAGTTTGTATACCCTCCAGAATCAGTGTCTCTCAGAAACCTTGACCTCAAAGACCAAGCAATCAAAATGGACTACTCTCATTTGCTTACGGCTGAAGATAAGGAGCAGGATATTCTTGCCTTGTACACGAACAACTTCGACCAGGTGGAGTTCACAAAGGCTCTCAATCAGGCTTTGCCTCATTTGTGGACCGGTTCCGACAAGACCAAGTCTGCTATTGGCAACATATTCTGCTGTGGGGTTTCTCACTTTGCCCGAGTTTTGGATACCAAAAAAGAAGCCGAAAATCAGGGGCCTGAAGACCTGTCTACTCCAGCCCCATTCAAAGACCCACTAAGTGATCTTGGTTCGCCAAAGCAGTCTACGGAGATCAAACGCCAACTGCCCAAATTTTTCAACTCTTCTTTTGTTGATGCAGATGAAGACGGCGAGGATATCACCAACTTAAACAGTTTCCAAAAGGGGTTGAGCTCCCCAGCAGAACTGTTTGATGCCATAGATCTTACTGATACTGCGGATTTGGACGCATCTCACGAAAACGTCGTCGTGGAAGCTAGCGATATCACCCAGTTGGCTTCTCCCGTAGACACAATCTTCGGCAATGAACTTACTGACTATCAAAGAAATGTGGCCATCGAGCGTATTGCAGACGTGCTCACGGCTTGGTTTTCGAATATTTCCAAACAAGCAAAGAAATTCAACAAAGACGCATTTTCCGTGCTTTTTGGGCTTCCTGGATCAGACAAGGCGCCCAACGATAGTCAATTATATGCGCTCTTGTCTCACACCAAAACATTTATCCAAAAGGCGGTCCAAATTGACGACTTGGAGCGTGCGCCTTCGCTCAGAAAACTCATCATAATGATCCATGAAATTTTGCATGCGCTTTTCGTTGCCTTAACCATTGAATCGGGTAATTCTAATTCCAACGATGTCATTGTTGTGAAAAGCTTGCTTTTTTGCTTCTTTAAGGTCGACTTTTCATCCACATTGCAATCCCTCTTGGACAGAACCACCGGAAGTCGTTTCCCTGTCCCTAAAACGACCTCCGATACAGATGTGCTTCTGGATTCTTCCACTCTTCCTGCGAAACCCGAACTTCGACTTTCTTATGAGACAGTCATGAAGATATACGGTATATATCTGTCGCTTGCCAATTGTCCCCTTGATCTCATACTCGTGGACAAGGTCTCTTTGTCTCTTGATATCACAACACCCGAGGATACGTCACCTAATACTTATACGCATTATCTCGAGTGCATTGACTTCTCTGATCAAGGGAAACTCGATGCTTTGAATAGCCGGCTTGTGTCACAATTGGCTGCGATCTTTAACTACTTCTACGGTTTGTCTCCTGATATTATCCGGCATTCCTTAAGACATTCGTCCTTCTTTGGCTGGATTACTGGTAACACGTTGTCTTCTGGTCTGTATTTAGCGATTGACGCCAGCGCTTCGGTGACCTCGTTCTCTGATATTCCACTAAACCCCATGGATCCTTTCATCTACGAAGTTGAGTTTTATGAGAATACAAAAAGATATCAGATACTGAAGTCTGGGCCCGAGTCCATATTTGCCGTTAAAAGCCCATCGTATCTCGCAGTCACTTTCCAAATCTTCCAACTTTTGCACAACAAAGGTTTTGCAAAACAACTCACTTCCCAGACCGAAGGTGAAATTTTGTTGCTCGATATCTGGCTATGCGTTTCCTCGTATGTTCATCACTACCAATACAAGTCGAGCGTTAATAATTTCGGGGCTCGTGTGTCGCTTCTTTTGATGCTCAAGTTGACTTCTCAAAAGTCACATCTTTTGGAGGCGCTCCGCCAACACAAGATCGACGAGAATAAATGGAAATTGTGTCATCACAAACACCCAGTGATACCTTTGGATGAAAACTCGCCTAAAAAGGACGCGTTACTCTACATGATTGACGTTATCCAGGTGACTTTAAGGTACAATCTTTCGAAGAAACTAGACCTCGAAAACGCCAAGATTGCGCTTACTGTATTGTATCAAATTCTATTGGATTTGGAAGCTCATCCAACGGATGAGCTTCGCACATACGCATGGAACGATCTTTTTTTGGCGTTGGTTAAATTCATGAGATTTATTTCCAGAAGCCAAAATGAAGAGGGCGTGAAGTATGTGGTTGAAGAAGTGTTTTCGATAATCCAACTTCTCCTAAGCCCGGTGTTTGACCGAATCGTGGAGAAGAGCACAGACTTATTTGCAATTGGCTATCATCCTGCCAAATCGATTAACTTTGACTTGCTCTACATTATGCTTCAACAGCGCGATTTTTTGCAGCCACTTTTTGAAAAATTTGTCCTTAAAAAGATCAACTTTTTCCGGGTTGGTAAAACCTTTGCGAACTTCAACGAGAAACTTGCTTCGATTCCAAACAAAGAAATTGATGCTGATGATGTGACCAGGTTCTTAAACGAGCTCTCACTTCTTCGCGAGGAAAGCTCACAATTGACGTCGATCAACATGGAAAGTTTCAACTACGCAGAGACCTTCAAGTACTTTGACAAATACAGAGACTACGAGGATTTTGACAGACAGCAAGATCTAATTGCAGGGTTTATCTATATGTTCGAAACAGATTGGGTTGGCTACTTCGGTAAAAATAAGGCTTGATGTCTGCTCGAATATTAAGTATGAACATCACAGCACGTATATATCCCAAATAATTATCATAAAGTGTATACATCTAACGTGGTTAATCCTTTTGGAGGGTTCTGAAGAAATCCATGCAAGTGGTGAACACGACCAAAAGAATACCACCACCAGGGCCCAATCTCAAAACCTTAGGAATGAAACCCTTGTATAACGCGGCAAACCCTTCCTCCTTGGCAACAGTGACCACAGATGGGATCGTCCAGATGTACTTCGAGGAGCCGGCCTGGATTCTGGACTTGACCACATCAAAAGGTGTGTTCAACATTGTTCCGAAAGTACCACCAATGGAACCACAAGTCAAATCTATAAGGGTCTTCTCAGACGAGTTCTTTGGCTTTGGCATCAAGGATCTGACCTGGTGGATCAATCCAAAGTAACCTGCATTCCAAGCAACGTGTCTCCACATGGTGGACTCCAAGCCTTTATATAATCCCAATACACCATCGCTCTTGATAATGTGCTTGAGTACCTCACCGGCGCTGTTGAACTTGGAAGTTCTGTCTTGTAATTGGATCTTGATCAATTCAAAAGGCACAACGACAAACGATTCAGTCGCACCGGCAGTGGCACCGGTCAAAATGGCCAACGATTGGGTCATCTTGGGCACGTCGAACGCGTTTCTGTAGAACTTTCCCCACTCGTCATTGGCAGCGAACTTGATAGCTCTCTTTGGGGCCTCCATCAAAATAGGGGCGGAAATACCCTTATACAATCTCGAGAACCCTTCCTCGGCCACGATTTTCTTTAAACATCTGATGGTACCGTTGTAGTCGGCGGTTGTGGCCAACTGTTGTCTCGTCTTGACCACATCCAATGGGTACATGACCAAGATTTCGGAAACACCAGCAATGGCTCCAGAAAGGAACTGGTAAACAAATGGCAAAGGTTTTGGATCAGACATGATGTGTGGGTAGAAAGGTGCCAGAAGAATGAATGGGGAGAAACACAAAAAAAAGTCAAACAACAATTTTTTTTTTCAAATGTGGGAATCACGTGCGATAGAACAGTCTCTCGTTTCTCGTTTTTTTCTCGCAGTTTTCAACGAATTGTTGGACTTCCAAAGAAAAAAAAGGAGTGAAAGTTGAGTGAAAAGGCAATAATCCAAAAAGAAGAAGGAAAAGAGAGAAGGAAAAAAAAAAGTAAGAGAAAAGATGCAAATGCTCCGACTGCAAGCCTGGAGAATTTTCGGGCGTCCTGTGCAATCCTGACTTCTCTAAATGAGAGTCTTCCGTCTCCACGGTTGCACACGCACGTTCCAGATTATGAGTAATCTTCAAATGCGGAAAAACGATTGACCAGAGATTAGAGAGCATCCCCTCCCCGCAAAAGAGACCTATCCACCACCACACATTAGCTTTGATAAAATATTTGATAATTTAGCTTTTTAGGATCCCTGCTTCATTGGCGTTTCACTTTTTGAGGCTTGGATTGCCATAGATAGCTTTTGATGACTTGTCCCATTTCATTTCCCAAAAATTTGAATGTGCTTGATGTTCTTGGCCCGCGATAATTTTTTCAGCCCCACGCAGACAATCGAAAAAACCCTCAACCATTTCAATTGTTTAGAGTTTTTTTTTTCATTTGTTTCAGTTGTTTTTTTTTTCTCTCTTTTTTTTTCACTTTTCCACTAACTCTGTCTCGCTTGAGAAGAACATTTTCAATGGAATGCAAGTTGGGGCTGGGGATTTGGAACTTTTGCGTGCTTTTTTTTCTTATCTTATCATACTGTCAACATCACCGGGGGGCTTGCGGTAATCCGAGGGTAATTGAGCATCCGACCGGCGGGAGCAGCGAGCGCTTTCGGCCCGACAGTGCACACTCATACAGTCACAATTCTTATAGCCAGGATTATATTGGCGTGTGTTCCATGTAAGACTCCTTGTAAGTTTAACTGTTGGTGAATATAGCCGCTCAAAAAACAACCGGCCCGGTATTTTTAAGTTCGGCTCCTGAGCAAACCCAAATTTGTGCATTTGAGAGTCTAGCCGCCACTTCACTCGCAAGTTTACGTGTGTTTTTCATCATACACCCTGTTCTCTATCTTTTTCCGATAGTCAGTAGCCTCAAAAACAACACGTGAGATCAAAGGAGCTATCTCAAGCGCCGAGTCTTGAATGTATCCTCAGCTCCAAACTTGTCTATCTTTCTAGTTCCAATCTGACTCGCGTACCGCAGTTTGCTTGCCGCTAAAACATGCCAGTCGCTTCTCGATCACGTGAGCATCCTGAAAAGCACATCCTGGAAAAGATAGAAATTTGTGGCCCGTCGATTCAATAATATTTTCCAGGTCTTTCTCGATTCTTTTTTCTTTCTTAAGCATTATATTATAACATCAATCATCATTACATCTTTGCTCATATAGAAAAAGTGCAGCATCCCAAGTATGAATGCCCTTGGTGTTTTTTCTCAATGGCTTGTCGCGGGTAACCCCCGCATCAAAGTATAAAAGGAAAATGATTCGCAGCTTATGTGCGGGTTTTCCTTTTTTTCTTCGTGCGGCGCCAGAACTTATACCGTGTTGCTTGTCTGTTCCCGATATCCCTACGAGTTGGCGAGTGTCAAGTTCTGGTCTTAACAACATCCAGTGATGGAGAACGACCATCTTAACGCCCTTTCATGAATTTGGCTAACGCAGCCGGTGGTTCTGCCATCGTCTGTATGGAAATACATGAGGGCTGGCAGGTCAAACATTTTTTTTTTCAACCCTGTTTGTACTAAACCTTGTAGTAGCTTCGTAGCTTGCAATAATTGAAACATTATTCGTGGTACCAAAAGTAGGTGAGTCCGTTCATTCTGCTTTATTCATTCTCATTTATGCACTGTACTCGGAGCCCACACGCATGAATGCAATGAAAAGATTGATTAATATTCCGAGCACCATGGCCATTTTCTGAGCGTCATTGAACAGTGAGTCGTCCATCAAGAGGAAAACGAAGGCCACCGTGCCCAAAAATGTCCCGAGCAAGAGCCCCACAAGAAGGTTCTCGTTGTGGTGAGCGCCCTCCAACTCGGCTGCGGCCCGCTCAGCCAAATTTGCCTGGCCCCCAGCATCTCCATCTGCACCAGCACCAATACTGGAACCAGTATTGGTCCCACGACTTGGGTTACGGGCTTGTGTACTTGCACCCCGGTTTCCGCCGTTTCCGTTGGTAGACTCGAGCCACCGTTCCTCGAGCTCACGCACAAACTGTTGTCGTTGCTCTTCCTCCTCAACGTCTGCCACTCCACTACTTGTAGTGCTATTCTGGACGCCGTCGGGAAAGTAGATTTGCTGGAACTGTCTACGCAAGTCATCTACGTCCAGCGCACTCATTCCTTGCAGCAAAAGCCGATCGAACCCAATCACTGGAGGGTCGATTGCATTCAGATTGCCCCTACGGTCCAACTCCTTTTCCTCGGCGAGCTGTGCTGGTGTCATTTCGTCGCCTATAAGACAATGCACATATACTGATAACGGTTGGTTATCTTTGGCATTATTGTTGTCTTTTGCATTTTCTTTAACACTGTCAATGTCTCTTGAGTCAGAAGCTGCCTGAATTTGCCGTAACTTCGGCTCGAAAACCTCGCTACGGAAGTTGGTCTCGTCGTTAAGAATACGCCCATTATAGATCAACCGAAGTCTCCGTCTTGCAGTACCTTCAACGTGTTGCCGCACCATAAGCTTGAGCCAGGATGCATTGACGAGTTTATTGACATCATCACGGTCAAAGTTTATCAGGAGCGGAAGCTTCAAATCGGCATGTTGGGTCGATTCGGTCCCAGAGTCTGAGAACCGCACCACGATACTGATTCTCATGGTGATTCAGATAGATTGGAGGTTTGGGTGGTGTGATTTTTGACCAGTTACTGTTCTCGAGAGCTTTCTATGCGGCTTATGTTCCTTTTTCTTGCGAGATTTTTGCAAGTTCGGTGGTTTTATTGTTGCCTTCGGTCTGTCTTTTAGTCCTGGTGGGCAGATTCTGTGAGCGGTAGGGCTCATATTCCAGTATTGCATGGGCCCCATGGCCCAGGCGCGGGTGGGCCCCCTAGGTGCAGTGAGGCAACTTTACTTTTTCAAGCTTCAGGTGTTGTAGGTGAGGCAAAAAGGGTTCTGAGAGGCTTTGTGTGCTTCTTGATATCCCAAATGTGTTTTTTAATTGAATGAAATTGATATCGGATACAATCCACCATCAAGGCACTTTTTGTTTGCCCTGTTCAATATGGTTGTCCTCACATTCGAATTGACACAAGCTTCGTTCCTCATGGCCCAATGGTCAAGGCGTCTGGCTACGAAAGTAACCACTTCTGTTGGAACCAGAAGATTCCAGGTTCGACTCCTGGTGGGGAAGCTTATTTTTTCTTTTTGGACTTTTTGGTAAGAAGTTACTTTATTAAAGGGTATTAAAGGCCAAGATGTATCTTTTAACAAGGTATTTTTTTGTTGTTAATTGCTTGGGTATTGATTAATCTCCGTTGGTCGCAACACCCCAGACTTCATGTGTCGCGCACCTTAGGAACAAACGACAAGTAAAGACAAAGTCTGGAAAACACAACACCCCTGGGTATTTATGTATCATGCTGTAGTACAATTGTTTCTGCTGGCTCTTTTCTTTGCCCCAGATCCTTCCGAATTCATAGGCCTGGACACCTCCAAATTTTCTTTCCAAAATCAGTGAAAAATCAGTGAAAAATCAGTGAAAAATCGGTGAAAAAACCCGGCCCTGTGTTGCTTTCTTAATTAAGGTGGCTTCGCCATGCGAGTACGCGAACTTTCTCCGACGGCTCGGCCCAGTGGTCTGATTTTGGCTGTTCAAAAGCAGACTGTGCAGTTTTCTTTAAAAAAAAAAGTCAAACACAGGGTATGCAGGAACAGGTAAGACGGTTGCATAGGATTGCCTTTTAATAGCATGTTTCTTTAAAAAAAAATGTATCGGATAGATAGCAGTGCACGAATTAAGTGTTAAAAGTAGATGGCACCATTCTGGCCCCCATAGTCTACGTTCGCACCGCACTTGATTTCTCATCACCGCATGCACCCCAGGGTAAGTTGGCCATCCAACTCTACAATTAAACACGAACTTTTTTTCAGGTAAAGAAGGAAAAGAAAAAAAAAAGGATTAAGGAATATCAAAAATAAAATAATCAAGATAACCTTTTCTTTTAAAATCTCCAATTCGCGTCTTTCGTTACTAACATTAACATGCTTGCGCAGCCCATCAATATCCATAAGTGGATCGAGGAAAACTCCCATCTCCTCCAGCCTCCAGTGAATAACTTCTGTCTCCATCGTGGTGGAGCCACAGTGATGATTGTAGGTGGTCCCAACGAAAGAACAGACTACCACATCAACCAGACACCCGAATACTTCCATCAGTTAAAGGGCCATATGTGCTTGAAGGTTGTAGATGACGGCGAGTTCAAAGACGTGATTATTAACGAAGGCGACTCGTTTTTATTACCAGGAAATGTTCCTCATAACCCTGTCAGATTTGCAGATACCATTGGCTTGGTGGTGGAACAAGACCGTCCCGAGGGAACTCTTGATAAGCTCCGTTGGTACTGCCGTGGATGCAAAGACAAGCTTCATGAGGTAGAATTTTTCTGTTCTGATTTGGGCACGCAGGTGAAGGAAGCCATTCTTGCGTTTGATGGTGACATGGATGCCCGGGTGTGTAAGCTTTGCGGCACGTTGAACTACTCTAAACCACAATGAGATTAAGACTGGTATGATAATAATGAATAATGACGGAGGGAATATAAACAGAAACGATGATCAGGAGTGAAGACGTTGATATATAAGGGGATGTGCTAGTGTAAGTAAACGTTGCGATAATAGTAGTAGTCAAAATATGGGCTACTTGCGGTTATTTGTAGTGACCATGATATATAAAATCACATAGTGAAGTCTGCCCATGATTGCAGTAAATATCAATACAAAAAGAAGGCAGTGTGAACATTTTGTGGTGCACGGTCGTCAAATCATAGAATATCTCATAAAATACTTTAACAGGATAGAATACTAGGGCTAGTGATTAGGTCAATACGATGGAGTATTAGTGTATCAGATCCACAGGAACATTCCAAATATGATCACACATTATATACTTCTCCAGGCCGAGATAAAGTCGAAGAAATGTAAGTAATAGCTAGGGGATGATCACAGATTTTCTGGGTATAAGCCACAGTGTGTCAGTAAAGCTCTTACTCCTGGTTCATATAACTCCATCGAAATTACAACATGCACTCAAGTGAATGCTCTAGACTCCAAATTATCAAACTCGTAAGTAGCATAAAATCCGGGCAAACTGAAGGAGATTTTGGCCAAGATGTGTGTCTGAATCTACAGGACTCGATTTGAAGCCGGCCCAAAAGACTTTCTTGATGGTATTGACCTTAATTGAATATCACCATATCATGGTGAAGCAATATTTAAGGATTATACAGAGGGTAAAGAAATTGATACCAAAATAGGCCCATGGGGGGATGTATTATCAACGATGATCTCAAATATTGTGTACTCATTTAAGTTCAACTAACGCTCTATTTTCACGGTCTGAACTTTTGCATTAGATATCAATATCGTTCTATTATTCATCATTGTTTCAATTACAAAATAGTACTTTTCCAAAAATTCAAATCTATTTCACGATTGAAAGGCCATCAATATCAATCTTTCCTTTATATTTCTCTATTCTCTGGTACATCGCCTCCCCTTGAAATCATCGTGTATTTAATAGTGTCTATATGATATGTCTAAGGAACCTTTACAATGGAAAACTTAATGTGAGCAAAACAAAGTAGCTCTCCCCGAAATAGCAGATGCTGCAGTGTCTAAAGAAACGCCCACCGAGGGTTAAAAAACCCTCCTTTACTCCAACTTTTGGCTCTGTCTGTAATAATGTTCACCCTTCTCAAACACCCAGTCCACAGCATGCTCCACTGGCTCGTCGAAGATGTATGGCAACAATGGCACGATTCCTAATCCCACTGCAACAGGCCCATACGTACGGAGCGGCTTGACCTTGGTGTTCTTGAACAAAACCGAAGAGTAACGCACGGCAGAGTGGATGGTGAATGCAGGAAGGGCCATAGATGCCAAGCCCTGGAAAATCCCCCGTTTGACAAACATCACCCTCCAATCGGACTCTGCCAAGTCGCCCTTGACCTCACTTTGGTACAACTCGGCGGCTTTGGGGTCTGCCACCGGGGCGGAATTCCAAGGCTTCAAGCCTGGAGTAAACCGTCCTTCACTCTTCATTTTCACCTTCCACGACGCGTATCCCACGTCTCCAAGCAAATATGCCCAAGAAACTCCGTACCCAAGTGTCACAAGTACCGGGTGGGCCACAGGCCGGAAACTCTCCCCGATATCTGAAGTATAGGCTACATAACGATGAGAAGCAAGAAGAATAGTTCTCAATCTGTTGGCATAAGCAGCGTATCTCAACGAACCTTCATCTTCCAAGGCATCCTGGTTGTTCAAGGCCCCGACTTGGGTTGGTTTCGAGGCGTCCATATTGTGTGTTTTGGGGGTTTTGGGGGTTTGCGTGTTTTGGGTGTGTCAAAGACGTATATAGATTGTATGTAAATGATTGGTGACTCAATTTAATGGTTACCTAATTTCACTGAAAGTATCCAAAATCAATTGACTTTTTGCACACACAGATAAGATGCAGCGAGATTGCAATGGTGTTTTTGAATTTCGGATTTTCAGATTTTTATGTTGTATTTCCAGATTTATATTCATAGTGGTGGCCACCTGCGCAAGATCTGGAAGTCCGGGGTCAGTGTACGCAGGCAACAATATCCCGGAAGCATACCCCGGAACAACATCCCGGAAAAACTACCGAGAAGAATACCCGAACAATAAAGTAGAATAAATGATATTTTCTAGAACGCAAGAGACCGCAAGATTTACAGAGTTTTCTAATAGTTTCGGAAACCTCTTTTTTAAAATTTATTGGGTTTTTTATTGATCAAATGAGGTGGGTTATGGGGAAATTCGGGCTGGCGAATAAACGCACGGCCATTTCGAGCAAGCAACAAATTGCGCAACTTTCTTGGCGGTTGCACCAGTGGATGCGGGTTATCAATCCATACATTTCGTGGAATTAACAAAATTGGAAATGAAAAGGCCATGAACATGGATTTGGGCAAATGACCATTTGCAAGAATATGAGGCTGAATGGCAGAAAGTGGTAAAAAAGAAGGCATCAAAAACATGGAAGCAAGGGTAAAGAGACAAACGAAAGAAGAACGTATTCAATAACTAAGAATGTGCAAGATTTCTACATCGTAGAATGGAAGCTTGAGTAATTATTGACATCCCTATTGGTTAGATGTGTTACAGGTTTAAGCAAATCTATAACAATTGCACAAACTCGGGGAAAATTTGCCTGTTTGAAGGACGTTGTTTAAAGCGTCTTGAATACTCGATATTGTTACTTTTCCATGTAGTAGAGGAGGGCTATTTTAGCACTGATGCAAAGTATACTGAAAAGGGTGATTACTTTTCCTCTTCATACATTTCAAGGGAAGAAAATTTGTGCTTCTTAGTATTTTCCTGTCTAATTTCACCACCATCTCTTAACTTATATAATTTGCCCATGTAATTCCACCCCGCACACTAATTTCCTTGTTCTTTAATTCTAGTAATTTTCCAGGACATGTTTTTATGTGGACTAAGACGGACTTAATTAGTTGTATTTTTATTATAATATTTAATTGAGCTTATTAGAAGGGTTATTGTGTGGTGTATTTTTATCTCCAATATTCATGTTTTTCTTTTTGTTTGTTGTTGCTCATTTAATCAATTTTTTGTTGATCTGTGGCTACTTTTTATAATTTTGAAAGAAGATGTTTTTTTTTTTTTTTTTTTTTTTTTTTGTAAATGACAAATGAATAACATGGTATAAAAGACTATTTAGGAGATATAAAAAAAGCTGTGTTTGAAATGTAAGGAAAAGTCAGGGAAACCCCTGGATTATTTATCAATCTCCTTGGTCTTAACCAGTGTAGATTAAAATTAGTAAAATGCGAGATTCAGCGAAATATATTTCGAGCTATATTTTGATATTTTTACTATTTACTAGATGTCGATATTGAGTCGGGCCAAACTCTAGTAAAATATATATCCTAATATATCGATTCGATATATGTAAGAAACTAGGCTATGGCCAGGTGCTTCAGCCCTCGCTACAAGCAACGACTAGCGTGTTCAAATGGAATCGACAGAGCCCGAGCTTAGGTGTGGCCACGGTTTGGAGGTACTGAGGTATAGAGACTAAAAAAGGAGCACATTCGAGGCGAAGCTGACCGGAGAGCACCGGCCCAAACAATGAGTATCATCAGGATAGTGGGGGTTTCTCAGCAGGGAGAGCGACACCAGTGATCAGCAGGTTAATTGCCTACTACACTGAATGGTAGCCGATTGGTAGCCCGATTGGCTAGCGAGCTCCCAAATCAGCATAGACTCGTGCAAGAAAGTTGGGCAATCATTGGACTTTTGCGATATATAATAATATATCGTTGGTATACGCCAAACTCGATGATAAAAGAGGTAAGTTACGTAGTTTTCAGTTAGTTCAGCAAAAATGAAGACTCGATCCGAGTACGATCAGAACTTTGGCCATTCTTAAGGCGAGAGGCTTACTCAGAGACGAAATGAGCATCTTCGATGGATCTTTAATTGGCATTCAAGTAAACAGAGAGAAAGCTCAAGATAGTGTAACGGCTACTGAAGCCAGTGAGGTCCAAGTTTCTGGAGAGGGGAGCGAAATTGAGTGCGTTTTCATCTCAAACGAGGTTAAGAGATGAGTTGATTTTTTTATGATAGTTGCTTGAAGTGTCTTTTTATAATAGAAGAGGCTCAGAACAAAACTTTACTAGAGAGTGTGTGCTGCTTGAGAGTGCCATCTCCCGCTGAATCGGGCTTCTCTTGACAAAGTGCCCGCTAATCAAGGAAATTGGATGTTTTAAATACCTGACTAAAGCCGGAAGCGGTGGCTCTGTAGATGATAGTGTTCCGGTCCGGGACGATGTCTGAAAAAACACTTGTACGGGGAGGCATTCTCGAGAGGAGGACCACCCCTGTCCTTCAAAAAAAAAAAAAAAAAAAAAAAAAAATCTAAATATCATTTTAACAAGATATGATATCAGCAAAAAGTTCGAAAATATATTTCGTAGTAAAAAATGTAGTCGATATATCCATTCCAATCAACACTGTTCACGATAGTCCAACAATACTAGTAACAGATATCCTAAGCATTTCCTAAAGTTCACCTAAAGATTCTATTGCACTGTTTACATATTAGCGGAAGAAACAATTCTTCTTCTGTGGAATTCAAGAAAAGGGCCTTGAATATTTTCCTTGGTTTTTTGCTTTTACTTCCTGGAACTATCTAACGGTGGTTGCCAAAGCACACCGAGACCAGCTTATACTATACAAGACAGTTCGAAATAACAAGGAATTACTGCAATACCACCCTGAAAAGCATGTTTTCTTTTTATAATGGCACTTCATTGATATTTAGGTCTCTAACGGGGATCAGAATAATGAATGTATAATGCTCTTTATACTGATATGCCAGAATTCAACTACAAGTCCTATTTATTAGGCAATAGCTTGAAGGAAAAAGACGACCTGGGACCCCAAACAGGTTTAATCAACCAGACTATCCAATAAATGGGACATTTTCCAAATTTAGATAACCCCATGGGTGAAACCACGAAATCTATTTCATTGGTGAGATTATTATTATTTTTTTTTTACGAAAAAAACCAAAAGCTTTCCATAAACATGCGTTCTAAACCGGCCGAATCTGGATAACTCCTACAAACCGATCCCGCACTTAACACACTGAGAAGTACCACGGTGGTGCAATTTCCGTCAAAACACCAAAAACACGAAAATACAACACAAAGAAATCTTGGTAGTGATGCAAAAGAGAGAAGGGATCCAATGGTTTTCCCTCCCCTTTAAACTTTTTAACTAGTAATTTCCACGTGTCTAATTTAAACTTTTCTCACCACGTGACAGCAATAGAGAGAAGGTACAGCAAGTCAACACGACAAAATTGAAGCATAACTGAAGCATAACTGAAGCATAATTGAAGCATAATTGAAGCATAATTGAAGCATAATTGAAGCATAATTGAAGCATAATTGAAGCATAATTGAAGCATAATTGAAGCATAATTGAAGCATAATTGAAGCATAATTGAAGCAGAACAAGAAGCAAAACAAAAAAAATAATGTGAAACCGACAAATGGGAAAAACTATTCATTCATTTTCCGCCAATCTTTTTCAAAAACCTTAATTTTCCCTTCAGTGTTAAACTACAGAGTTAGAAACCACCCCAGTGGTGCTCAGTCGTAGGTCCCGCAGCAGTCATAGGTCCCGTAAGCGTATACCACTCATACGAACGCAAAAGTATGCTCATAAAGGGAAGCGGGGCTATCCCATGCAAGCAAAGGCCACACACCCGTACACCACCCAGTGCGTGGTGCGGACGTCTTGGCTGCGTCTCCGCAATTCGACATTCCCCGACCCACGGAGGTGGTTAGACGGTAGAGCTCCGGGCCATGTTAGGAACAGGCATTTGGCGGGGTGTCAATACTGCGGTTTTGTTTTATCATAGTATCAGCACTGTTTCATCATTGTTTCATCGTTGTTCCAGGATGAATCAATACCCTCACAGCGCATCAGTGGCCTATTTGTCAACCGCCGTCCCCCTCAAAAAATGACGTGATATGCTCTTAGGGTGCGCGGCCTTGATTGCCCCCGTTTTCGGGCTCGGAGTTTTTTTGGTGCGCAAGAATATGTCCAAAGGGGGCGGACCGCGTGGGTCCGGGCGTGCGTGGACGGACATTTTTTTCTAAGAACATTCGAATTTCGGCGACTCCGAGGGTGTGCACACCGGTGTATGTGCTTATGGAGCGCATTGCCCCGGCGGTGGCCTCCGCGCACACCGAGGTCCCCCACCTATAAAAGTGACCCGAATCCTCGAGGTTTGGGTGAAAGTTTTTTTTCTTGTTTCTCCAATTGACATTT
This sequence comes from Metschnikowia lachancei, assembly GCA_030572615.1. Lineage (NCBI taxonomy): Eukaryota > Fungi > Ascomycota > Pichiomycetes > Serinales > Metschnikowiaceae > Metschnikowia > Metschnikowia lachancei. The sequence goes on from JAJMAK010000015.1 coordinate 40,352, forward strand.
ATCAATCAAACAAATACAAACACTAAATCACAATGGCTATCACTATCGGTATTAACGGTTTCGGCAGAATCGGTCGTCTCGTCTTGAGAGTTGCTCTTTCCAGAAGCGACATTAAGGTTGTTGCTGTCAACGACCCATTCATTGCTCCAGAGTACGCTGCTTACATGTTCAAGTACGACTCCACCCACGGTAAGTACGCTGGTGAGGTCACCTCTAAGGATGACAAGTTGGTGATTGACGGCCAAGAGATCACTGTTTTCGGTGAGAGAGACCCAGCTGCTATCCCATGGGGTAAGGCTGGTGTCGACTACGTCATTGAGTCCACCGGTGTCTTCACCACCTTGGAGGGTGCCCAAAAGCACATCGACGGTGGTGCCAAGAAGGTTATCATCACCGCCCCATCTGCTGACGCCCCAATGTTCGTTGTTGGTGTCAACCACGACAAGTACGAGGGTCAAAGCATTGTTTCCAACGCTTCCTGTACCACCAACTGTTTGGCTCCATTGGCCAAGGTTGTTGACGAGGCCTTCGGTATTGAGGAGGGTTTGATGACCACTGTCCACTCTATCACTGCTACCCAAAAGACCGTTGACGGTCCATCCCACAAGGACTGGAGAGGTGGTAGAACCGCTTCCGGTAACATCATCCCATCCTCCACCGGTGCTGCTAAGGCCGTCGGTAAGGTTATTCCACACTTGAACGGTAAGTTGACCGGTATGTCTTTGAGAGTCCCAACCGTCGACGTTTCCGTTGTTGACTTGACCGTCAGATTGAAGAACCCAGCTTCCTACGAGGAGATCTCTGAGGCCATCAAGAAGGCTTCCGAGGGTGAATTGAAGGGTGTTTTGGGCTACACCGAGGACGCTGTTGTCTCTACTGACTTCTTGGGTTCCAACTACTCTTCTATCTTCGACCAAAAGGCCGGTATCTTGTTGTCCCCAACCTTCGTTAAGTTGATCTCCTGGTACGACAACGAGTTCGGTTACTCCACCAGAGTCGTTGACTTGTTGGAGCACGTTGCCAAGAGCTCTTAAATTTACGGGAAATTATAACTTCCCAACGTCTATAGCTTGAAACCCTCTCCTGTGGGGAGGGTTTACGTATAAACAAATCTGACGAACACATCTGATGAATATTTTTGTAGTTTTTTAATTGGCTTTAACTTGATGAAAATAATTGTTGGGGTTGGGTATTGCGAGATAACGGTGAAGACACGACTATTTTCGACACAAGCTCACCTATGTGCAGAACCAATAATTGATCCGTGTTTCCTGGTTATTATGATAGGAAAATTAAGCTTGTTCTTTTCTAGAAATCTTGGCACCAAGGGAAAGCTTTACTGCTCCAACTTTAGAGACAAGAAATAAAAAAATAACCAAAATTTCGCATGAAACAAGACGTGCTGGATTGAGGATAAAAAAGCATCTTACCATGTCTAAGTTAACTACGTACTAATAACTATTAGGTGCACTAAAGAACTAACGAGCCAAATTTTATCTAGAAGAAATCGTAGAATAAAAGAGCCTTTCAAGGCAATTTCGCTTAAACCCACCATTCCACCATTCCACCATTTCAATCTTTCTGTTCTTTCTCTCTTCGATACAAAGTGACAACAGCAGACTTGCTAACATTTGAAAAAAGGTGTTGCCAAATAAAGTTCCAAAGAGAGCCAACAATATTCCATTATCAGACCAAACTAAATTAAGATATATCTTGGTTTCAAATAGGCTTGAAGAATCTTCATATGTCCCAGGTATTTGATTTGGGGCCACTTTGTAGCTTATTAGCGAAAACTAGGCGAATAAACCTATTTCAATAGCTTACTTCGCGTCTGTTCAAAAGAAAGCTTTTTGTATAATAAGTAGAATGAAGAAACGAGCTATAATGATTCCTAACTATTGGCACCCGTCTTATCTCCATACTGGGACTAATCACAATTTGTTAAGAAGTTTTGCACACGATTAGTGTTTGAAAAACTTAGATCCAAATTTATTGGCAGCAGATGACCTCAGGTTGGGCTTTGCTCACCTTAAAAGTTTCTCACTTACATTGGTTGTTCTTTATTATCCAGAATCATTTGAAGTTGAAAATCATCGGAATCTCCAAAATCTATTATGCACATAAATACCCGGCAATTGCTATGTCGATAAGTTAATCATTTCTCCAGCAAACATTATACTAATTTGCAGTAGGACAGGGATGACTAAGGTAAGATTCTTATCGACACAGTTAAGTTATTTTGAAAGTATTATTTGACTATTCCAAGGAGTTTCTCTTGAAAAAGCAATTACAAAAACCTAATCCTGATTGATTCCTGTATGTTTTTATTAGCCATTTATGTTTCATAATCACCTTTGAATTATTCGCACCTGCACACACTCAAATGGTTAAGTTCTTCTGATGTCCTTGACTAAGTCCCCAATACACAATATTTCCCTAAACACATTTAGCCTTGAAAGAAGGACACCCAAAAAGGCCAACTTGACCATTTCTCCATTCTGAGCTTTCAAGACGAAGCACTGGTCGACCTTGGTGTTCGAGAATCTAAAAGCACTATATGCATGAAAAATCGGCCCAAGATCTCATCATATCAACCGATCCAAATGTACATGAGGTTCAAATGTACATTATTTTACTCCTTATTTAGATAACCTTTTCTTACCATAGCCAATTAAAAACCACAGGTATGACTTCCATGGATTTGGCCTTTCTACGGGACAAGGGGTTCCGTGTATATAAAGCAAACCAGTACCCCAGTATACTGGTGTCTCATAACACCTTTATAGAATCACTTGTGGCACAATATTTCTACACAAAGTATACCAATTCCACCAACGACTTGATCCCGCGTTTCAAGAGCGCCCAAGATGTGCAAGTGCTGGTAACCACCGAAAATTTCGAGCTCCAGGACCTCCGCTTGATTCATTTATTGGTGGTACACGGTCTGGCCACCCAAACGGTAGTTTTCGTTGCACAAAACAACACCTATCTTGCCCTTATACGGCTGTCGCAGCCGGTATTTTTGGCCGAAGTATTAGAGAGTCTTTCTCTTGATGTGCCGTTGTCACTTCGTCCTTTAAAGCTTACACACGAGTTTATCACAGGCTATGTGAATGGGTTGGGCGGGTTACTTGATGCATTTGGCGAAGAAACTGATGGGCCGAGAGAAGTACCATCCACCCTAGGGGTTGGACCGGTGGCAATGGCCTTTATACCAAGGACGCCCCTCGCAGGTGCATCTCTAAAGGAAATTTCCGTGGAATTCCCCAAGGAAGATACTTCCAGGATCATACGGAAAGATACCCCACCTTTGGACTGTTTATATGAGTGGCTAAAGAAAACTACAACGTTACAGTTCCAGCACCTTGACCTCACGACTTTTTCTTGTGGCTTGTTTACATTCAGGGCCAATATGGTAACTATACTGTGTCCTTTGGAGCCAGAGAACGTACCGGTGACAATAATACGGACACTACTAGAAAGAGTATCCAGTTTATTTTAGGTACCCGAGAACGCAAATAACAAACATGTGACTGATTTTCTTTCGTACTCATCGATATAGAGAAATACAGCCCGTCTGTTTACCCAAAAGAGCTCTATAAATGGCGATATCAGACGGAATGGAAGCTCCAATTTACTGCTTTTCGATCAGGCTGCAATCTGGAGATTTATCATAATCCAAGAAAATTGCAGGTCAAGAACTTTCGATATTTCACCAAATCAGGCCTTATGCAATTGATTTGCTGCCAAACACCAGCAAACTTCCCATTGTGGGTGCCGGTATCAGTTATTGTTGTGTTGGACTTATTTGAACAATACCAGAAAGTTTCTAGTTTTTTGACAAAGTATATGTCGTGTTCAAATCCAGGACTAGCTGTGATGATCATGTCCTCGAATCAAAATAATATTGATGGGATTTTCAGGTATGCTTATATTGACGGTGATAATGTTTGGTCGAGAAATCTCACACCAAGTCCATATAAGTTTAAATCCACACCGGCGAGCCGAGACTGAGGATCTTGTCATTGCCTTTTCTTTTTGGCAGCTTTCCGAAAGTTTGGAGATATTTTTGAAGGGCCGGAGGACCGAGGTCCCTTGGGGGAATTTTACGGAATTGGCGAAGATTCCCGTCGGGCAAATCTGGGTCCTTAGAAGCAATCTGGTTGTTTCAGATGAAGGATGAGAGTATGAATCATAAATGTGCTTGCATGAACGTGCAAGGTGTTTCTGGATAATTCTGGAGAGTCGATTTTGCTCATCATGTTGAACCAGGAAGAAAACGTGGGAGGTGGTTTCAGAACTAGTTTGGTTCTGATTTTGTTAAACACGAGGGCTTTTTTGAGTACCGAAAGAGGCTATACTTTCAGCACGAACTGAGGATAAAGAGGTCTTTAACCAAAACAAATATGAGCTTAAGGCTTGTATCTGGATTTATAAAGATGGACCCTGTGACCATTAAAGGTGGGGGCCCTTAGGATCATGAGAATTTATACATGCCATTTACACTTCCTACTAACCCAGATGATCAACCCCACCGATTGTTTTGATCAAGTTTTGCCAAGAAGACGAAAAGCATTGCGGTGGATGGTGACTTAGTTTAGCTATAACCTAGGCACATATTCGGTCATCACCAGGTTTCACTTTGCCGTCATCTTGTTTTCCATATCTCGTGGGTTTGGTCAAGGTCGATTATGATATTTTTTTCGGATAGATTGTTCCTTGCTCGGTTTCCCGTTCTATCGCACTTCAGCCCATGAGCACTTCTTGTCATGGTTACTTCTTATCTATCATTGCCTCCAATTGCTGACCGTTGTCCGTTGATTTAATATGTTTCAAAAATGTATTTTACCCACTGCGTTTCCTCCATCACACCACAAATATCAATAGCTTGAAACACTTTTGATCTTTTCGGGTACCTGGCTAACTCGTTGGTTAGGGCTGTCTTATCGTCTCACCTAATAAGTCGCTTCCAGGAACAGATCACAGTACTGGACCCTGAGGAATTCTTTATCGTTCATCACATCTAGTAGTTCTGCGAATGTAGAATCTTTGCTCTTATTCGTTGTCTTTACATCATGTCTTTACATCATTTCCTTAAATTTCATCAGAAAAACTTAAATTAGTTTATTAAATAAATTACTTGGACTGGGAATATATCCATCGCTTCAATGGCCATGACACATCAGCATAAAGCCAAGAGTCTATTAAGGAATGAAGAATACACGTGGCAAGAAAACTCCACGAATGTACACATAGTTTTAAGGAATGATACACACCACCGACCATGTGATTGTAAGTATCACTAGTATGAACCCGGTCCATACGATACTTGAGTGAGAAGACGGCGATGTCTCAAAACGTTGGAAGTTAAGGTTAATGCTTGTCATGGAAAAAGCCAACGAAAAGAGAAATCCAAATGTGAGGAGAAAAATCACCAAAAAATTGTCCAAGAAGTTGAATTTGGTTCCCTCTTTTACCATGTTGGACAAGGAATAGAGAATACCAATGTTGATGCCCGAAATAAAAATGGAACTGAAGCAAAGTGAGAAGTAAAGAAGCGAAAGGACGTAGTCATAGTCGTGTACGAGCTTGTCCTGGTAGTCGTTGGACTTATCGAGAAAGGTGGTATCCTCATTGATTGAGTCATAGAATCCCTCGTGGCCATAGGGAGAGTTTTTGTAAGGGTCTGCTTTGTAAGATTCTGCTGTGGAGGGACCAGAAAATGGGACTTTGTTATAAATGCCCCAGGTCCTGTAATGTTTATGACTGGGAACACCAAGAAGTTTCTTGGCCCTGTATTTGAATCGAATAAATGACACAACGACATTATTGAGAAAGTTATCCTCGAGGTCGTTGTCTAGCTCAAGGTATGCCACATAACTGTCCTCATTACCCTCTTCATTATAGTTGTCCAAATCGGCCAATTTCTGGAGATGCAACTCGGTGACAGTTTCGAAAGGGTTGGCGGGGTTATATGATTGTTGTGGGGTTCCCAGCATTTTCTGGCTCGCTGCAGTGGATTCTATTTCACGCAAAGATTTGTACGACATTTGCCGGTTAAGAATGATGCGGCTCTTATCTTGGATGATCACCCCATCGACATCGTGCTGGTCGTTGATCGCATCCATGTTTTCGTAGCTCTTCAACAAGTTAATGTTGAGAAGACGCGAATAGTGGTTATTAGGATCCTGCGGAATCACATTGAAGTAGCACGACCGCATGTAGTCTAAAATACAGAAATCTTTAAAAAGCTGTACCGAGGTTGTCTTGAGGAAATTCTGGATTTTCACCGGGAGCCGTTTGAGGGTGATGGCACGGTACTTGTTCTGCAACACATTGCCCTGGATTTCGGTGGTTAACGACGCCTCGAAGTTGTGCAAGTTGGAGTCGTTCGAGTATATGCTGAAGGTATTGAAGGGGAACGGGTCCATTGTGGCAACATCAAACGAGATCTCGTTAGGAATATGGCAAGATGTAAAGATTTGTTCATCTAGAGTCATGTAAAAACTATCCTCATACACCTTGTTATCGTCAACTGAAGGCGCCGCAGACTGGTACTCCGCAGACAACGGGGAAATGGAGAGGTTGTCTGGTTTTGCATTGGTCGAGGCCGGCCCTGTCCTCCTTCCACCTTTATGGAGAAAATACCGCGTTCTGTCCATCACCAAACGGAGGGCAGGGGATGTCTCGCTCTGGAGCAAGTATTCGATGGCCAGTTTGGTCATGTACGGAAGGTTTTCGTCTTGCAAATAAGCGGCGATGCGGTGGGCATACTTTTCCTTATCAGCTTCGGAGTTTCTATCCCCCGAATTTTGATTCAAGTATCCAAGAATATTGTTCACTACGGAGTTCGGGAGACAACAGTACGAGTACTTGCGGAGTCCTCCAGTGTAAGCAATTACGGTCGAAACGGGCGAGTCCTCATAGGAAATGATCCATGAAGGGCACTCATCTGAGGAATCCGCACACAAGTACACCACGGAGCTGCGGAAAGTCTCCGCCACCTTTGGGATGTTCAAGTACACGTCCATACTGAGTTCCACGTCGTTAAGTGATACCACGTCTCGTGGAATGAGACTGTGCACGGCGAAGTTTTTCTTCAAAGCAGTGATAAGGTCAAAACGGGCCGTCAGGCTTATTTCAAGGTCAAAGTTAACGTCCAAGTTGACGTCTTCTGGAGTCGAGTGGCTGGAAAAGACCGAGGTCCGTGGCGAGCCCACCGACAGTGCGGAGTGGTTCTTTTTCAAATGTCCCGGGCCCATGGTAGGTGGTTTTCTTTGAAGACTATCGTGCAAAAGCTTCAGCTCGTGGTCGACATCGAGGAGAAGGTCCAGTAAGCGAGCAGTAAGGTCAGAAGAGTCAAAGTTCATGAAAGACGCCTTGTTTCTATGGAGCGTCTTGTTAAGCGAGGCAATAAAGTGGGCACTAGCGTTTTCGTCAGGGTAATGCTTGGCAAACTTCTTAAAAATCTTCTTGACAGCTATTTTCTGCACGAGAATGAATTTGTTGAGCTTCCGGAGCTCAATCGAAACTTCGTTGATAAACTTATAGTGGAGTGAATCTAAACACTCTAACTTGACCAACGGCAGCTCGGCACTTTCTTTGATACGGGTGAATTCCCGTGCATCGCTCTTCAACTTTCGCGTCAACTCACCTTGTTTGGTGATGATAAAAAGATCCAAGTAGTCGAAATTTTCAAGGAACGTTTTACGGAGGGCCCGGAGGTCGGGCGATTTCGTCTGGGTGGCTTCTCTGATGTGTTTTTTAAGTTCATTGTAGTCGAGATTATAGTCTTTCCACTCTGGAATCGAGAGATGTGCCAAGTTCTTGCCAAACTTCATCGAAGGGACGCAAGATACAAGGAAGAAGATAAATCGGAGCGCTTTTCGGACTTTTTAGGGGCAAAAAGAAGAGGGAAAAGCTAAGGGAGACAAATGTTTCCACAATAAACGGAGCAGATACGAAAACAAATCTGCGCCCTTGATGTTTGAAGCCGCACCAGTAATTGAGGCGGAAGCAGAAGCAGTCAGAGTCGATATGATGATTTGCGTGGTCGCAGTGCAGGGCGCATGCGGGAAAATTCCCTTTGCGGCAAGGATACCGCGATGCATGGGGGTGCGCCCGGCCGGCCGGTAGGTTTGCGCTTGCGCTCGTGGGGTGTCGGTGCCTTGGGTGATGAAGCTGCGCGCAGCCTAATAAGCCACCTGGGTTAGGCTTTTGCATTTACGCTTATCGCAGAGCCACTTGATTAATTGGTCTCCTGGGGCGGGATGGTGCTGGTAAAGGAGGTTGTTGGGGGTAATTTTGGCGATGGTGAATGTCATAAGCATCTTATTAGGACTAGTGGGGGTGAACCGGGGAGACGGGCTTGCCATTACGTCATTTTTGGGTCATCTGTGGGTCATTTTTTTCTTTTTTCTTTCCTTCTGTTTCCATGCTCTTCAGTACCCGGGGCGATGACGGCTGGTGCGGCGGCGGCCCAGACGGTGCGGCCCAGATAAGACAGTGTGCTGCTGATTACATTGGTGGCTTTTAAGCTACAGTAGTTTGACCTGCCAGATGAAACATACGATCACCCATTTTGGGCCCTAAAGTTATCGCTGAAAAAACCTAACGTGAAACACAAAGACCGGGTTTTGGGAGGAAAGTGTGTTTTATTTTTTAAAGATACAGAAAAATTCGGAAATGTGCGACGTCTATCCGGAAAAACGCCTTGTCTTTTTTTAGCTTCTCCGGTACATTCGCACTGCCCTAAAGGGATGGGGCTAGTCTGGTGGCCCTGGCCCTGGGGCGTTTCATCAGTGTTGAGAAAACAATAGATACTACAATCATATAATGAGCCAGTTCGGGAAGAGAAAACTTAACGGTGTGAATTTTGTGGACTTCTTGAAAAACACACCCTGATCAGCTTTTTATCAAATAATCTTAATCTTGTGTGCACCTACTTGACCTTAGTGTCGTGTGAGCAAAGAGTCTCGCTAAAGGTTGCTGTCCCCCCACCCACGTGGCAGGTACCTGGCTCGGGCAAGCTCGTAAATCGAGTGGGAAAATATTTAGAGAAAGTTATGCCGACAAAAGCGAAGTAGGAAAACAACAGGAAACAGAAAATGAGAGGTAAACAGTACCTGTAATAGAGAAGTCTCCAGATATTTGGAATCCAAGAAACATAAAAACAGAAGTTTTTTGGTCATGAAAACTCGTTCTTTGGAAGGTTTTTTTTGTTTTTTCTTGTCTTTGGTTTATGGATGGTTATGAACTTTTCACACAGAAAAGCGCATTTTTTTGCCGGCCGCACTGGGATGCAGCGATGGAATGCAACCGGATATTACCGGATATTACCGGATATTACCGGATATTACAGACTATGTATGACTCCTTATCGAGCCATAGCTTGGTCGATCTACGCACCTTCCCCAATGAGGAAACTCATCACAAGATGATGTATACGGGGCAACGAAAAAGTTAGTCGCGACTAATCGCACTGGCCTTGGATCTTCAAAAAAGAAGATTTGACGTCCCGGCCCAGTTGACCGAGGATACGAGACTTGGGGAAGAATATGTGTAGATACTGTGTAAACTCGCCGGGCCTCTTGCCGATTTTCTTTGTAGAACGAGAAACATGACTAAAAGCCAAGACTTGGTTGTCGTTTTTAATGTCTGTGTTGGTTAGTCGACTGTTTGATGAAGGGCGTGGATGGGGGTGCGTGCGCAAATTTTTCCACTTGCGCGTACGGCCCCAAATTAATTAGTTGTTAATAAATTGGGTTGCTAGTTGCGACTCATGTGCATGTGACTCCAAATTAGCCATGGTGGGTTAACTGTCATTTTTATTCAAGGGTAGAATACTTGAGGATTATTCTTGCAAATTAGGAGATTTATGTTCGGGGAGTATTAACCTTGGACCAACCCAGTATGGCTATATCGATAATGCCCGCTTTACCAACACCGAGAAAACACTGCGGCCAGTTTTTATGAGAAAGCAGCTGATCGTTACTCCACAGAATTCAAGGTTAATGGGTGAAGGAAAATATGGAAAACACCCCGATATCCCCACACCTCGGTGGGGTCTTAACGGTGACCGATTCCACAAAAGATGCCCCGTATTTACCCCAGCTTTATCGGCGAAAAAGTGAAACCCCACAAAATCACTTGCAGCAGAAAAACAACGGCGACCGTGGCCGAAGAATGCGGATGAAATTTGGGCTTTGCATTATAGGCGTTCCTTGGGATCTTAGCTATTAGAAAAATGCACCCTTTTTATTTCCTTTCCAATAATACCAAAGGTTTTAATAGCCCCCATACAGCTCCCCATAGGGTTTTCTTATGCTTCTGATTGGCTACACTCCAAGTCGAATATCATAAATTAAGATATGATGGTGGGTACGGCCTGTGGCTGAAATTTCCATGAAACAGTCAGCGCAATATTAAAGCCGCAAATAGCTTTTATGAGCAATTAGAGTCAATTTTGAGTGCCCTTGAAAAAGTTTGGCCGAGTACCCACAATATATCTCAGTAGTATTGGAAAATGCCCACACAAAGGGGAAGTAAATTCACAATAAAAGGCCGGGTTTCCACTTCTTTTCTCCCTTAATTTCATTCTTCAAAACTCATTCTCCAGAAGAACTTGTCAAGAAGGTGCAAAAGTAGAAGAAATAAAAAAAAAAAACAATCATGAAGCTCTTCTTCTTCTTGCCTTTCCTCGTCTTGGCCCTGGCCTATGATATTCTTCGTGCAGGCCTAATGTACGTTTCCAAGATTGATGGAATTCCCACTAGAAAAAACTTGATTGCTCATGGAGCTCAGCTTGTGGTTGCAACTGAAGGGTCCCGTTTCGACTATGAAAAAAGCGGCTCTTTGAAGTTGACTGGAACCGGAAGATACTTAAGTGTCAACGAAGCAGGCAAGCTTGTATTCATTGACGAACCCGACACTGGCTTCTTTTTGTCTCGCGAAGGAAGTTCCAGGTCCCGGAAGCAGGTATCGTACAAAGGAAATACCATGTTTCAAATCTGTGATGATGATCTGATTTGGTTCGAGACTGACTGTGAGGAAGCACGCAGTGTGTTGATTACTTACGAAGATATCAACTACCAAATGTGAGACTTTTCTAGCGGAAGTTGGTTATTGGGCTGCTTTATATTAGTGTGAAGGTGTTTAATCTTTATATGTTTATCCATAAGTTGGCCTTTGGATGGTCACCGTTGTATCAGACGGAACAGGTGAGAACGGAAGTTGGTTGAACAAGTATAGAAACATGCTTTCAGCCAAAAAAATGCTCACGTTAAGTATTTTTATGATGCTTGGGTTTAGCTAAAAGATAGGAACTAATTAGCTTCTAATATTCGAGATTTGTTTTTGTAATAACAATTCATTGTATGATCATTTTTTGTTATCTAATACGAGTTCCCACTACGAACGTGCTCTATAGGGCCAGGCTATAGGAATAGTCTTTGGGCAAAGACTTGGGGGAAAGAAGAGACGGCTTTTGCTCACCTTCCTCACCACAGAAACACATACTCGGAACCTCATTAGGGGGGTCTTGACGATACGACAATTCGACTCCGGTTAAACGATCGGTTTTTGCAAAATGGAACGGTAAGTATCCTCTGCCTATATCGAAATTGACTCTCACATCTTTATACTTCACTGTCAAAATGCCCGTTTCCCAATTGTACGAATAGCCCCAGAAAAAGCCATCGAGCCGGATCACGTTGTTGCCCCCGAAGCCCACAATTTTATAGGTGGGAAACGAAGAGCTAGAACTACTACGCAAACCAGAGATATCTAAGGTAGAGCTCCCCTGAGCAAGATAAAAAGTCTGCCCACTGGATACCGAAAAGGTCCTGGTGTCTCCTACCTGTAAGACCAAGCTAGCCCCTCTTCCAATGGAAATACACCCATTTCCTTTAATATCGGTGGTCTGAGTCCATATAGTGTTGATCAAGCAGATTACACCAGCATTTTTTATGACCGAGGGGCTTCTTGAACCGAGACCCTGGTCTATGGCCACCGTAACCGCCGGCCCCGATGTTCTTTCAAACAGCATTCGGCCTGTGTTTGTCCATGAGGCCTTGGATCTGATAGAGAAGGGTGTTCCAGACACCCAAGCGTTGGAAATACCCCAATAAAGGGCCCCCAGGTTTTCAAAAGCCCCCTTCACAGTAACCCGATACTCGTCCCCACCTGCAGCCGTCGTGGAGTCAAAGACAACTGTGCCTTTGTTTTGGAAAGATGAGCCGAGCACTGTAATATTGGTGGACGACTCATGGGTGTGTAAAATATGAAAATTGCCAGCATTCTCGAAGCTTCCGGTAATCACGGCGTTTTTATTATTCACTAGCAAGTAGTAGACCCCAGAATTAATCATGACATTGGAAAGAAGCGCCTCATTTTCCGAGGTCTCGATGGTGTCTTGTGAAATAAGTAGGGAGTTAACTAGGGGTGTTCCTAGCGATATAAAGACCACTATTCCGAGAAAAAAGTGCATTTTGATGAATTTCTAGAGCAACAGTTGGGGATAAAGCCGATATTTATCAATACCAGTGACAGTAAGAGCTTTTAGCTAGAAAATGAGGGAATATTGTGGCTAGAAGGGTGCAATTTCTTTTGTGTTGCCCGCCAGTTTCAGTATCGCATGCCTTGCACTTTCCAATACCACCCACATCGAAGTCCTTAAAGTCGTCAAGCAGGAAAAAATCGACGTTTAATGCCCTGGGTTTGATAGTTTAGAATAGTTCTCCGGGAGGACATCCATGCGGCGGTATTGTGACTTTCTCAATCCAGGAATGAAAATATTTATGAATGGCCATTAAAAGTGATGAAAGTTTCTTCCATTTCACAGAATGTTTACCCATTTCTTTGTTCTCCTTTTCTTTAGAAAAGAAACAGCTTTTCGAATGACAATGATTGCAGACAATAATTGCAGACACTGACGGCAGGGAACATTAAGAATGTGTTTGGAAAGGGAATTGTTTCAGAGAGGAATGCTCCCTTATTGGAATTTATATTATGAAAAAAGTATTATGAAAAAAGTATAATTTTGGTCTTTCCTTTTTCTTTACCCGTCATTAAACACTCCCTTTTATTGCTCGTGAAAAAGCAACCGGGAATTGTCCCAGAAGGCGGCGGGTGGGTACAAGAAAGGCATCTTTTATGGCCGAGTAGAATTCCAGTTTGATTAATGACCAAATGAATGATTTCTTTTCTCCTTCTTGTCTTTTCCTTGGTACTCATGTCTTACTAATTTTGAGGATTTTCAGGCAATAAATCTCGTTATTAATAAAGACGCGCGCCCAATTACTTCCTGGTGTCAATCACGGGTTTGCTCTAATTTCCCAAAACATTCTCTGTGTTCACCAGGTTCCAGGATTCTAAATGAAAGCACATTTTTCTCATCGGGCAATTGTTTTTTGGTATTATGTTTTTCTTTCGGATTCTTTCCAAAACAAACAGATGTTTGCAATGTACTATATACTTTCTGAGAGTGCCAGTTGCAAGCCTCAAGGAGGCAATATCGAGCCGATAAATTGCTTGAAATGTGGCTTTGCAATTACGGCATTTAGATAATATTATAGCTAAGGCCAATTATGCTAGCAAAAGATGTGTTCATACCTCATATAGTCAATAAATTTAGAAATCTTTTTCTGGCTAATGTAGTATTTTTATGAGGAAACTTTTCTGTAACCGATACGGAAAGAAGCATTACTCATCGTTAATTTGATTGACTTTTGGCGAGCCCACACATAGGCCCAGAAAAGGTCTCGTGGTATCAGGAGATACCTTCTATTGTCGCTACTACCCAATAAAAGATGTGGTAGGCCTATGATTGGATGTTTGTTTGAAGAGGGCCCAAAGAGGGCCCAGAATTGCAATTACTAAGTCATAATCTTATGGCAACCACCAAAAACTCAAAGCTTTCTGACCTTTAATGAGTGTCCAAATTAGATTTTACCCAACAAATACACAAGTAAGTAAAGTAGTTTGTGCCACTTTCAGAAAAAGTACCATCGTTTCATTAAACACGGTAATTATATACTTGCCCGAGCTTGCTACTTTGTGAGGGGAAATTCCTCATAAGTTACGAAGACATACACACCTTTTGAGATAAAGCAGCTCTTTTTGGCAGCTCTTTTTGGCATCTAATACAGGAAAAGAAGAAACTTCCGCCGAAATGAATAAATATGCTGTGAGTGTTCTCGTATAGTCACAGGCTCAAATATCTATGACAAACAGTTTCCATCACCCATCATTTCCTGAAGAGGCCCTCGGAAAGAGACAATAAGAAAGCTTGGTTTGTAAGAAATCACGATGTTTACAATTTTTTACAATGCTTTATGTAAATACCACCCATAGGTTATTTTTGACCGAGAAAACGTCGCACTGGAGCTATTGAAGACGGCCAAAGTTTTATAGTGTCCCTTCTTTTCCCTACTTCAGCTCATCAAAATAATCACACGAGGGGATCGCAAACCACCCACACCTTCTGTCAATATTAAAGGGGCTTTTTTCCCACTGTGCCTAATTGCTCCTTCAATTTTCCTAATATCGTTGTAATGAACTTTTTGGCTTTCTTGGTGTTATTCACCCTTTCCACCTCTTCGAAGCCTTCTACACCAGGAGTTATGTTTATATCGACATTTGAACATCTGCCAAAACACGAGGAACTTAGATTCGAAGAAACTTATGTTGGTGCCAGTTACAAGAACACCGCTGTGGATTACCAGGAAAGAGGGGCCTTTAAATTATCGAATTCAGAAGACTACTTGAGCTTTAATGCCCAGGGAAAACTTGTTTTGAGCAAAAGCGCACAGTTAGGCTTTGGATTGACTCCCAGGTCGGGAAATAAAATGGTCAAAACCGTCACGTATAATGGCACCGATGTGTTTTATCTCTGTGGAGATAAACTGATTTGGTATAAGAACCGTTGCAAAAGAGGAATTAGGGGTACAATGACCTTTAAGGAGATTCCCATCGGGCTGTTAGTCGGTGGGTGATTGATTCACCACACATGTATGATTGTGTTATCAAGTCACCAAATAGAGCCCGACCGGGTAAATTTAACCAATAGCTAGATACAAATATATGTTTAAAGCAACTATTTCTCTTGTAGGATGTGATTGGTCGCCTTCCATTGTGAAAGACATGATTCCATTTTGTTCGAGTGTGCGAAGAGATGCGTGTGTTTGGTCATTTCACGAGGTCTTCGTTTGAAATTAACGTCATCATCAAAAGCTCGTTTTTTAGCAACCCTCTAAGAAGGAATTCTCCAAGAGATTTTATCTTTAGGTTCACCTCATTTATTGTCATCGTGAATATTTGGGGGTACACGTCGTAGTAAAAAGTACGCAGCAAATAACGCATTTTGAAATGCTTAACCCGTTTTGTTTACAGGTCTAGATCATCTAACAGGGCAACTAATTAGGGATACTCAAACTGTGTAGGCCGAAAAACAAGCCTCTTGGCCGACTTGAAGCAGAAACTAGGACACAAATATATCTTCTTGGAACGTTAAGAAGCTGTTTGATTAGCCTGAATATACTGCGTATTCAATATTAAGATCACTTATTTGAAGAGCAAAACTCTCCAGGTTAGAAACATTCAAGGGAGATAGTCGAGCGATACACCATGGGGGCTCTGCTTGAAGTAAACATACCTTTTAAAGTGGGAATAAACGGCCAAGATGTCTGTTGCTGTGTCAAAATGAGGGGATATCTCCGAAACAGAAACGCATTTCAAAAGGGGGACTGATATCTGATAACTTCAGGGGCTATTTTTGGGTGTTTTCTTTAAGATAAAAGCTAGGGTTAGTCGTTCCTGGGTGATCACTTTTTCCACTAACTAACTGTGGTAATAATGATAACCCCTGCGAACTTGGCACTATTAACTTTCCTCACCTTGGCCCACGCAAACTTGTTTCCTTTTATAGGAAAATTGGTCATTTCCACCGACCAGGAGCCATCCTTTAAAGGGGCTATTCAAGGCCAAGACAATACCCTCTTTGTGGGCCAGAAGCATTCTGCCTTTGAATACGACGACTTGAAAGGATCTTTGCGCTTACAAAAAGCAAGAGAGTACGTGGACATTGATGCTACTGGCAAATTTGTTCTAAGCAAGAGTCCCCAGCGTCGGTTTAACTTGATCTCCAAAAGTGACGACGGACCCAAGGAAATCTTGACTTACAGCGGTAGTAAACTTTTCCAAATTTGTGGGGATCGCCTGATTGCTTATGGTAGTCTGTGTGATGAGGCTAAGAATGCCACCATATTATTTGAGTATTATTCATTAGACATCGAGTGAGCAGACTGGGGGGCATTCATAAGTAAGTGACTTATAAGTGGTGTAAATAACTCACGGTTCTTTTTGTATTACCTTCTATACTTTTGTGTTGTAAACTGAAATCATTTCTAGCTTGTTTTTTATCGACTACTTGAATATTTTCTTCAGACAGCCTGTGGTATAGGCCCAAGCGGGCTAATTTCTATTCAGTTCCACCCGCATAGAGATATAAGTGTCCGGAAGGACTTGTGAAGGGTGATTTAAGTAATGATGAAATTTAGAATATTTCGTGGTTTGAATAACATTACATGACGATTCTTCCTGCGAAAAATGGGTAATCGTGCCCAAAAATGCAATTCGCCTTGCAGAGAAAGAAATTTCATTACTTCGCCTAAACTAGACGAGAGAACAAATTAGAGGGCCAATTAAATTTTCGAACTTTCGGTGGTGCGAACTCAAAGTTGTCAAAAACTTGATGTTGGAATATTCTATGAATAATACCGTCTATGTTTAATACCGATATACGTCCCTAGTAATAGGAAATATTAAAGGCACCTGGTACATTGAACTCTTTTGACATCAGACACGATATATCTAAGAAACAGGTGTGCACAACACATTCAGCCGGACCCACATAGAGATTGATGCCTAGTATACAAATGTTTACTCTGTCCACCTTAATGACTGATAGACCCAGATATTATCTCCAACAAGGGTTGGATAAATGTGGGCAAAGCTAAAAGTTTTCCCCAACTCGGTAAGCTTTGAAAGCCGGGGCCTGTTGAAATAACTGTTTTGGGGTGGGCCAAAGGATCTCCATTAGGTGAATCATTTTCAAACAAAGTCTATTGGATCCCCGTTTTTTTCACTTGTTAGACAACTCCCCTAAACATCGATGAAGTTAAGATCAAACCCTCCCCGAAAGTTTCGGACTCCTCACAATAATCAATATTCCACCACCTTTGGTTTGGGGGTGATAGCATCCAAACCAAGAAGTAAATTCTTTCAAATAGTTTTGGCCATTCGAAAGAAAAGGCTCCTTTCAGGGCATGTTCACCATGTAGTGTTAGCTTTTAAGCCATATCCATCCCAGTTCCTATTTTAATACTGCGAGAAAAGTGCTCATGGAAATCTAGGATCATTCGATTACACTGTGAAACCCTTCTTCCAGAGAAGATTTAGAGTATTAAGGCGAGTTGTAAGATACTGTTTGTGCATTTGAATTGGGAGGTATTTTCGGTTAAAGAGGTTTTATTTACATGATTGGCTATGTCACAGTATTCCATTGTATTTGACTATGCAGTGTCGCTGTTCTCTTTGGGTCGGGTTTTTACCAAGTTGATTCTTAAATGGATTCTTTATCCCCAGTAATATCTGACGAATAAAGACACACAGTAAAACTACTGATCTTAAAAAGAGAAATTGGGTTCACTTAGGTGCAAAATTACAGCCTCGGGTGTAATTCCAGGTTGTGAGTATCAATGGGCTTTTTCCACAATGTAGCGCACGTTTCATTTTACCCAATTCCTTGGAAACTGGTCTTGTTTAAGAGACAACGAAAAAAAGAAGTCCTAGCTTTGTGAAATTTGGATAACTAATTCGCACGTTTCTCTCGGTGATACTTTGCTATAGAAAACTTATAATATGCCTATGGGTGATGAAAAAACACACCTGAGTACATCAAGTACTTGTTATTAATGTATATTAAGCCAATTATCACTTTCCAAATTGGGTCTTTTTCCATGTGTATGGACCCGAAAGCATAAAAAGCCCTCATTTTATGTCTTGTATTTATGTATTTCATGTAGAATTATTAAAGAATTTCAGGACTGTTTGCGGGTTATTGTTACATATAGTAATTTCATGTAAGTTGCTCTCACCAGGAAAACGCCAGAGCCATGCATAATGTGAAACAAGTTCCATTTTGATGTTCCAGCCAAATGATTTCCCGCCATACAATACCCACCCCTAATTTGGAAATTCTATTTCATCTGAAAGTCGTTTTCTATAGCTTCCCCACTGGAACCTTGCGGGGAATACCCGTATTTGAAATCCTCCCCATTATGTAGCAACAGTAATAAGAAGTGTATCTTTAAAAACAAAAAACAAAAAAAAAAAACGAGCTTTAGAAAACCATTATTTAATGATACCATTAATATCCCATTAGCATCTTTCAAGACCTCTAATTTTCCATAAAAAACCGCCATGAAATTGTTATCCCTACTCACATTCTGCACATTGGCCTTTGCCAGTGACTACTTTGAGAGGGGCATGTTATTTGTCCCAGAGATTATGTTCGGGCTTTTTCCTGGAGGGTTAAGTATTGAAATAGATCAAGTTGTCGTCAATGAATGGTCCCCACTTTTTACTTATGCTCATGGGTCGTTTCAGTTAAAAAGTTCTTCGCAATACCTAACGTTCAACGAAGAAAGAAAGCTTGTTTTGGCTGACCAGCCAGACCATGATTTTAGTGTAACACCCGGGGAAGAAGATTACAAAGTGTCGTATAAAGGTCAAGATACCTTTGCTCTTTGTTCAGATAGGCTGATCAGATATAATGCCACTCTTGAGGGCAGTCAGATGATTTCCATCACATATCATGTTATTGAAGATTGAGGGCTGAAGATTTCGACCTGGTTATTTGATGGTGGCCATATGAGTGTATGTTTCGTTTAAACATGCTTTTAAAAGCAGGGAGAGAATTCTTAAGCTAATAAGAACTAACAGATAAGACCCCCAATAAAAAATAAATTACTTCCTTCTGAGACCCACTGTGTAGATGGCAATGCTTACTTACATTGCTTCTCGAACTCGAAGAGTCGAAGAAATTCATTGACCCGTCCCAATAAAGCTTATCCTCAAGAAAGTCACCCGTCAATTAGTCAATTAGTTATATAGTTATTACATTATCAACGACACACCATTCCTTTATCAGGGATGATTGCTACAGAGACCTCCCAGAGTACCTCTACCCAGGAAGCTCCCTGGAGAAATATCGAGACAGCCAAAGAAGCCTTCCTCCTGTGAGAACGTGTCTGGGCAAGCTTCTTCAAATTATACATGAGACCTCACCAGAGTAGATAATCAAACATTCACACTTCATGGACTTTGCTGTATATCTACTTGGGGAAGTGATAACTATTATGAGCTGCCGATAGATAATAAAAATAATAGGAGAGGGTTATGGGTAATAACTCAGCGATATACGCGGAGTAATATCGGTCTAGAATGGGACCTGAAGGCCGGCCTGATGGAGAATTCTCTAATGATAAAGTCTTGAGTGAAACTGACTATTGATGCGTCAATGAAATGGTATTTAGCAAAACGAAGGTGAAATCTTCATGAAAGAAAAGTTCTTGCCAGTAAAAGTAAGAGATCAAACATATGGTATTAATTGGATAGAAGGTTTGTTTCCGAGTGACGGATGAGTTGTAATTTCAGTAGGCACTTTCTATTTTTCCTCGTTAGACATCCTGCTTTGTGGGGTATTTCAAGTTTAGGGCACACCAATTCATGGTTTTAAGCACACTTATTGTTTGGCGGAAGCTTGTATAGTCGAAAAAATCCATGTTACACATCCTCTGGAAACTAAAATATAATTTCACCTATTTTTCTGAAGTTTAAAAAGCGTTTTCTGTATTTGTTTGGGGATATCATTCAACGAATGGAATAATTTCAGGCTCAGATACAATCAGCCCCAGGGATGAACACAATGTGAAATACGTTCCACCAATACAATCATAAGCAAACATGTTTGCATGTGGTCGTCCTGTTTCTTATGGCGTTCCATAATATCCTCACCGAAATGACACCTTGCTAATCCCGTTTGGGAAAATGAATATCCGCATTTGGACATGCCTTCATGAACCCCATAAAAACACCAATGCGATTTGATACCTCAATATTATGTTAAGCTTCTGGACACGTCGCCTTTTCTGCCATGAAGGTTTTATCAATATTCATTTTCTACACATTGGCCTGGGCCAAAGACTACATCGGTATAGGTACGTTGTATATCCCCGAGCTTATCGACGACAACTTTTATGGGGATCTTAATATTGAAAACGACCAAATAGTCATCAAAGAATGGTCGGGTTTTTTCGCTTACGCCTCCGGATCTTTACAAATAAAAAGCTCCGGACAATACTTGACCTTCACCGATGCAGGAAAACTTGAATTGTCTGACCACCCCGACGAGAATTTTAGTGTCACACCACCAAAGGGAAAACTGAAGGTGAGGAAGTTGTCTTACAAAGGCGGAGACACGTTTGCGCTTTGTTC
This sequence comes from Metschnikowia lachancei, assembly GCA_030572615.1. Taxonomy (NCBI): domain Eukaryota; kingdom Fungi; phylum Ascomycota; class Pichiomycetes; order Serinales; family Metschnikowiaceae; genus Metschnikowia; species Metschnikowia lachancei. Next base: position 60,908 of record JAJMAK010000015.1, read on the forward strand.
AGATTTGATGATCAGATACAATACCACCTGCGGGTGTGGACGCCTGGTTTCTATCGCGTATATTGATCTCATATATTGAAGGGAGAGAATTGAACTAGCTAGTATCAATGGTATGGAGAGAATTGCTACTTGTTCTGTCAATCCGGGGTTGGGAGACGGTACTTAGTCCATAGTTAAACCAACGTTACCTGTGTTGTTTTGATGTTTGCTTAGTTACCCGGGTCTTTTAGCTTGTCTTAGAAAGGCATACAAATATTAGAACAGTTCAGTTGTTCGGATATGTGAAAGACGTGTCATGCTAGGAAAAGACACGGGCAGAAATGCTAATTGTTGAACTAAAATATTTTGGAGATTATTATTGAATTAAACTAATCAAGCATTTGCCTTTAAGTGGTCATTACTGTACAAGAAAGAACAAATATCTGCCACTAGCGTACTGAGATTGTAGGTTGTGATGATGACTGGCTCATTAATGACGCTTATATTTTGAAGACATAAGGTTGGAAAAAAATTCCTCTCTTTGCAATATCAAAGCAAATAACTCAATATCTTGTAATTGTGAATTTTCGATCTACTAAAGTGGAGTGTGCACTGTGAGATGTATGGCTTATATCGGGATTTTGCACCCAGTTTAGATTCACCGTCCGCTTCCTATGGGTCTTTGTTTATTTCTAGTCTGTTGTGGTCGGCCGTTTTTTTTGTTTTCACTAGCGAGAATGGGAAATTACTTTAAACCCATCAATACCTTTCCACTTAGCCTTTTGGCACATGTCTATAATTTAGACATTCAAAATTATACTACCTTACACGGCGAGAACTTGAACTACATTACAAGAAGTATGTGGAAGGTCAAAAAGAGAAAGAAAAACCATCTGTAATCTTTCTTTACCAAAGTTCTGGACCTCATTTGATGTTTGGTGCATTGCAATACCCGAAGAGAGTGCCAGTTATAGAAACCCGGGGAAGAAACATGTTCTCAGTCTTGCATTTTCGGAGCCAGTCGGTTGAGCGTGAAAGGATCAGCCTATCCTTAATTGTTATTTGGTAATAATATTACAGTTAAAAAAGCAAGATGCATTTAATAATGGTGAATAGAGGTTCGAAAAAATGTTTGGGGTCGGATTGACTTATATAATCTGTCTAATGGCCGCAAACGACCCTCAGTGAATTGATTAAGCGTGAGAAACAATATTTCATTCCATGTACTGAAATAAAAACATCTTATCAGCTAGCTTAATACTCACAGAGCTGCTGTTCTCGAGCATACCACAGTTCATGATCAGAAAGTCTCGACTCCTCTGACTATAACCTACTACATTCTCAAGTCTAGGGTTCTTAAGGAATAGATAGTGGAACCTCCTAAGTTGTATAATTGCGAGAGAAGAAGGTGGACGCAGTCACATTTGGACCAGTAACTAAACACAATTGAAAAGCATTCATTAAACAATCTACCCATTCTGAGTTGTTTTAAATGCAAATAATATCTTTTCAATAGTGTATTCACCAGTATAGTATATACGTCCAAGCTTGTCTTTAGGAAGGACAGGTTTATAATTTATGTGAAGAAACAATGGGTCTCTTAGAGTAGCGGACTGTTGGCGCGTAAGGCATCCTAAAAGAGCCTGGGCTCTGGCGCTAGCTTCTGGCAGAGCTATCCCGTAGCTCTACCGCAAGTACTTGCTCTTAAGGGTCGCGTGGTGATGATCGCACTACGATCAATTTCATTTAACTGCCACCGGTTTCATTTAACTAGCACAAATCCTATGAAATAACCAAATCCTATGAAATAAGCAAATTCTCGGCAATTAAACCACCCGAATACTCCACATTCGATCATGCTTATATATTAAATCCTTACAATGCCCATTCACAAGGAAAAACGTGTTTGAAATCCCCAAATCACCTCCAGTGTCTTAGCCTCGGGCATGCAGTCGCGCGACTCATGCCATCAAGATAACGCAATCCAAGCAGGCCATATCACGTGGAATCAGGAAATCTTCGCGGCTCTGGCCCAAGTTTGCCGGCCCAGGCTCTGATCTGACAAATGACGTTGGGCCCATTGCAACAAATTCCGTCCCGAAATCAACCCCACGGGAAAACAAAAAAATGGCAATATATTAGCGAGTTCTAAGATTTCAGATCTCACACATTACAGATCCCACATATTCCATTTTTTTTTATTTTTTTTGTTTTATGCTTTTTTTTGTTCTTACATCCTTCAGGTTCTTGTCGTAGACCCCATTCGGTATTTCCCAATACTCTGCTCTAGGAATATTGTATTTTTCGCCGGCCCCGTGGCCCACTCCCCTCTGGCCAATGAGCACGACACGCTATGGCATTATCCCAGCGCACGTGAGATTACCCAATCTCGAAAATTTTGCAGCTGACTTGGGTGCAGGTTTATCAGCACTAAGTATGGGGTCGCCTGAATCAAGTGGCATCTATAGAATGTACTCATACTCTCTTTTTTGTGTCTTTTTCTTTCTAAAGCGGGAACGATTTCTTTTTCTTTGTTTGTTTGGCCTAGTGTACTTTCGCTGAAACGTCATATTCTTTATTCTTGTCCGGCCTTAGATCACTTCTTTGATCCAGCCTTTGAATTGCTAGAATATACCATCTGATAGGCTTATCACAGAAAGACAACCAAAAAGGACAGAACCACATCCACTGAAAAACTCAAAAATGGGTGTTTCTCAAACTGAAGCCATTGCTTCTGCGGCCACTGTTGTTGGCGGTCCTTTTTTTGCCACCCAGCCTACCAAGGCCCTGGCCTCTGCTTATGCACAGTATGTGCCTGATTATGTTGGTCTCATCGACTCCAACGAGCCTTTTTCCTTGATCGCCACCCACATCGATGAGTCTACTCAAGCAGTTGCAACTGCCCCTGTTACAGTCGCCACCGACTCCGTGACTCTCTTTAAGAACTTGCCGTTTTTATCGTTGGCTGCCTACAGGACTACACCCGTGGTTGTCCACGTGGAGATTGTTTCCTTCGACTACGATATAGTTTCGGCCTTGGCCGACTCCCATTCCACTGTGCTTGTGTCCCAAACTGCCGCCGACGCCTTTGTCATCGCGCAGGCCGCATACGACGTGGCTGCTGCCAAGAACAACACTGTTTTCCACTTCTATGCCCCTTCCTCGCAAACAGACCTGGTGGACTTGACTCACATCGTCACCCCTGCCACCGAAGGGGCCTCTGTGGGTGACATTTTACAGCACTACAATATCACCCCGTTTGCGCCGCTAAATAACGTCTCCAAAGCAAAAGATGCTGTCGTTTTCTTGGGTCAGGTATCTGCTGAACTTACCGCGGCAGCAACCGCAGAATCCGCCGCTCTTTACGCCATCAACGTGTTCCAGCCGCTAGATTTGGCTTCTTTGCTTGCGCAGATCCCTTCGTCCGTTGAAACTTTGACTTTTGTTGAACAGTCGTACAAGGTTTCTTCATTCTCACCTTTGCTTTTGGAATTCTTCAAAAACTATGCTGCTCACCAGCACTTGAAGAACTTCACCAAGGTGGTTGGCGCAAAATTGGGCCACCTTACCTCAGACAAGACCCACGCGGCTGTGGCCAACTTATTGGCTAACACCCGTTCGGATTCTCCCACACAAAACGTTCTTTTCGGAAAAGCTTCCGAGTTGTCCACCAAATCTTACCAACAAAAATTGTCCGACAAAGCTGCCGGTCAAAAGAAGGTCTATGAGTTGGAACAGGCATATACCAAGGTCTTGGGCCAGGTCAACGAGTCGGCGGTTATTTTGAATGACTACTCTGACAAAACCGTCGGCGGAGCTTCCAACCCAGAGTTTGGATTTGGTTCCTTTTTATACGGAAAGACCAAGGCCAACGCTTTGTTTGCATCTGTCTCCGCCGCCGTGCAGAAGAACGCTTTCAGTTCCTTGAACAACGACAAATTGCTTGCTCTTTTATCTCAATGGTTGGTCAGTTTCCAAGAAGGCAAGCCTTTTGGTAATGTTGCCGAGCTCGTTAAGCTCTTAAAATCCGACAACTCGCCAGCTTCACAAACCATCCTTGAATCTCAGCAGTATTTGGAGATCAAGTCAAACTGGTTGGTGGGTTCCGATGCCTGGTCTTATGATTTGGGTTCTTCCGGTGTGCACAGTGTGATTTCTTCCGGTGAAAACATCAACATGTTGATCATTGACTCCGAACCTTACTCTGCCAAGAAACTTAACTCCATCAGAAAGAAGGATGTTGGATTGTACGCCATGAACTACGGTAACTGTTACGTTGCTTCCATTGCCATCTACTCCTCTTACACCCAGGTGTTGCAGGCGTTCATTGAGGCCGAGAAGTTCAACGGGCCTTCGGTGGTGTTGGCATACTTGCCCTACGAAACAGAAAACTCCGACGTCTTGAGTATCTTGAAGGAGACTAAGTCTGCCGTTGATACCGGGTACTGGCCATTGTACAGATACGACCCTACGATTGAGGACGACCATCTCAGATTCAAGCTTGACTCTTCATCGTTGAGGACTCAGTTGAAGGAGTTCTTGGACCGTGAGAACAAGTTGACGCTTTTGGCACAAAAGAACCCCCAACTTCTGAGAAACTTGACTGCCTCTGCCAATAGTGAAATCAAGAAGCAACAGAAGAAGGTCGAAGACGAGTCCTTCAAGCAGTTGTTGCAAGGTTTATCTGGTCCTCCATTGACGATTGGATTTGCTTCTGATGGTGGTAATGCCGAAGGTGTGGCCAAAAAGATCAACAGACAAGCTTTGGGAAGAGGTTTGAAGTCGGTGGTTCTCTCCATGGACGAGATTTCGGTGGAAGACTTGCCCACAGAGACAAACTTGATTTTGGTCACTGCCACCGCTGGTCAAGGTGAGATTCCAAACAATGGTAAGGCATTCTGGGACGAGTTGAAGCAATCACAAGACTTGGACCTTTCTTCCGTTAAGTTCTCTGTTTTCGGTTTGGGTGACTCTAAGTACTGGCCAAGAAAGGAGGACAAGCACTACTACAACAAGCCTGCACAGGATTTGTATGGCAAATTGAAGTTGTACGGCGGTGTGGAATTGGCCGACTTGGGCTTGGGTGATGACCAAGACCCCGATGGATTCAACACTGGTTACGAGGAGTGGCTTCCTAAGATCTGGAAGGCCTTGGGTGTGGACAACGTCGAGGGTGTCGAGGAACCAAAGCCATTGACCAACGAAGACATGAAGATCCAATCGGACTTCTTGAGAGGAACCATTGCCGAGGGCTTGAAGGATGAGTCTACTGGTGCCATCTGTGCCGTTGACCAACAAATGACCAAGTTTCACGGTATCTACATGCAAGACGACCGTGATATCAGAGATGAGAGAAAGCTGCAGGGCTTGGAACCAGCGTACTCGTTTATGGTTCGTTTGAGATTGCCAGGTGGTTTTGCTACACCAAAGCAATACCTTAAGTTGGACGAGCTTGCTGACGTTAGAGGTAACGAAACCCTTAAAATCACCACCAGAGCTACGTTCCAATTGCACGGTATTGTCAAGCACAACATGAAGCCTGCCATCAGAGGAATGAACTCGGTGTTGTTGGATACTCTTGCTGCTTGTGGTGACGTGAACAGAAACGTCATGGTTTCAGCCCTTCCAGAGAACGCCAAGGTCCATAGCCAGATTGCCGAGACCGGAACTTTGATCTCGGAGTACTTGTTGCCTCAAACCACTGCTTATCATGAAATTTGGTTGGAAGGTGCCGATGAGTCCGACAAGCCAGGCGACAGAGAAGCTTGGGAAAACAGAAAGGATGGTCCAAAGAAGAAGAAGACCATGGTTGCTGGTAACGCGTTGGTTGACTATGAGCCTCAATATGGTCCTACTTACTTGCCTAGAAAGTTCAAGATTGTCATCACTGTGCCTCCTTACAACGATGTCGATGTTTACGCCCATGATATCGGATTGATTGCTATTGTTGTGGACAATGAAGTCATCGGATACAACCTTTGTGCTGGTGGTGGTATGGGTTCCACACATAACAACGTGAAGACTTACCCAAGAACCGGATCCATGATGGGTTTTGTTTCCAAGGAAAAGGTACACATTGCATGTGAGAACATTATGTTGGTGCAAAGAGACAACGGTGACAGAACTAACAGAAAGCACGCCAGATTGAAGTACACTATCGATGACATGGGCGTTGACGTGTTCAAGAAGACTGTCGAGGAGTACTGGGGTGAGAAGTTTGAAGAGCCCAAGCCATTTGAGATCAAGAGCAACATAGATTACTTTGGCTGGGTCAAGGATGAGTTGAACTACAACCACTTCACCGCCTTCATTGAAAACGGTCGTATTGAAGATACCCCCGAGTTGCCTCAAAAAACCGGATTGAAGAAGATTGCTCAATACTTGCTTGACAACAACTTGTCCGGAGAGTTCAGACTTACTGGTAACCAACACTTGGTTCTTTCTAATATCGAGGACAAAGATATGCCAGCAATCAAGGACTTGTTGGCCAAGTATAAGTTGGACAACACCAACTTTAGTGCTTTGAGATTGTCGTCGTCGTCATGTGTGGCTCTTCCAACATGTGGTTTGGCTATGGCCGAATCCGAGCGTTACTTGCCTGAGTTGATCAGCAAATTGGAGTTGGCCTTGGAAGAGTACGGCTTGAGACACGACTCGGTGGTGATGAGAATGACGGGTTGTCCTAACGGATGTGCCAGACCATGGGTTGCCGAAGTGGCGTTGGTAGGAAAGGCTATGGGTGCCTACAACTTGATGTTGGGAGGAGGCCACCATGGCCAGAGATTGAACAAGATCTACAGATACTCGATCAAGGAGGATGAGATTCTTGGAATTCTCAAACCTTTGTTTAAGAGATGGAGTTTGGAGAGACACGAGGGCGAGCCTTTTGGAGATTTCTGTATCAGAATCGGAGTGATCCAGGAGACAACGGAAGGTAAATACTTCCACGAGGGAATTCCAGATGAAGCATAAACCACCCAAACAGATAGAATTAGAGAAACGCGGAGTATAAATCATCCATTAATCATTAATATTATTTAGCATATATCATATATCGTATTTATTGTCATGTAGTCATGAGTGAAGGCTAACAAGAAGGGTCAAAACACTTGCCCGAAAAGAACGAAGGCTTGCAAAAACCACCGAGAATCTTCCCAATCAAGGATTTTTCGCAAATCGAAGGATCTCTCTAAGTTTTGGTGGCGCATGTCGCTCAGACTCCAACACGTGGTGGATCGGAACCGTCCGGACAGTCATGCTTACTTTCTTCAACCGTTTATATACTTTATGTTCGGCCCCGGCTGCTGCTTTATCGACGACACTACGTAGATATGTGGTATGTGCATCCCTTAGTTCACGGAGCTTGTCGACAAGATCATCCCTTTGTGTTTTAGTTAGTTGAGGGGCCATTTCATGAAGTAAGAAGATAATGGATAAAAAAAATTGAGTTTCAAACTTCCCAAACGCGTGGTTAAATGAGAGCGTGGGGTTCTGGACTGCAGGCGATATAGATCACCAAACAGCATGAGAGAAAGGAATGGGGTAATAATTCCACCAACATAGGGGGTTATAGGGGAAAAAAATTCAAGGAATATTTAGTAACCCAAGGGTGTAACAGTGTAAGCAGTATGAAGACCAAATATATTAAGATAGTAACATAAGAGTGGCGACTCTTTACAGGGAAGGCCCAGGCTATTTCGGCACTGGAGCATGAAGTAGTTTCCTGGATTAAAAGCTCTGGTTTATTGAGCAGTTTAGCAGAAGAAGTAGCCTTATAAGTTTAATGTGCCAGAATGGTCACATGTTTCGTAGGGTAATATCTTTCAAGGTATTGAAATAACCAACTTCATAGAATCGTAAATGGTCAAGTAATATGTAGTTCACGTTTTTACAGGGCCTACCATTTACAGCAGCCAGCTGGTAGTAGTTTTCCCATGCACCAAATATTCCTGGATTTCAGTTGATTTTGGCCTTTGAAACACCCACTTTTAGCCATGTAATATAAGAACAGTTCCCATTTTTTGAATGACGTTTACTCACGTATCTTCCTAAACCAATTCCCTTTCATAATTAATAGAACCCAAGCCTGGGATCGGAACGTGCGAAGGCATGTGCGACTATGGCCGTGGCATGGCAGAGGCCACTGGCGAGGCTGGAGGCAAATACCGTTCCCCAATAGCCTACCACCAGGGCCCGGAATTTCCCCCACCAGACCAAAAATATCTTTTGTAAACAAAGAAAAACAGGAATTCCCACCCGTATTTATACTTTTGTCACCCATATTTCTTTTTTCTTCCCCCCTACCCCTTTTACATCGGTCCCTTCCTTCAAATATAATAGGGCTGCACACGACCCTGTTTTCAGGCCTGGCACTTGCACCTCGACCTCGCGCCTCCACAGTAGGTCTAACTCTAGTCTATAGGCACCATAAACCACGCTAAACAAATACCAGTCAGTGAATTCACCACGAAAAATTCACCGATTACCACTGAAAACAGCCCAACTACCCAAATAGTTCTCAGATAGACCCCAGGAACAGCAACCAATAAAAAACCCCCAAATACATCGTTTTATCACACTACACACCATGGTTCTTGAAGCTACTATGATCGCCATCGACAGTTCGGAGTTTATGCGGAACGGCGACTTTCTTACCACACGTTACGAGGCCCAGATCACAGCCATGGAGTTTGTGTTCCAGAACAAACTCAACGCCAACCCGGAAAACACCGTTGGGTTGTTATCGTATGGAGGCAACGGGCCTCAGGTGTTATCGACGTTGACCACGGATTTCGGTAAGATTCTTCTGGGTGCACACGGAACCAAGATTTCTGGAGAAAGCCATTTTTCCAGTGGGCTTCAGGTGGCGGCATTGGCGTTGAAGCACCGTCAGAATAAGGTGCAAAGCCAGCGCATTATTGCTTTTGTAGGAAGTCCCGTCCGTGAATCAGAAAAAGAGTTGGAGAAGTTGGCCAAGAAAATGAAAAAGAACAATGTGGCGGTAGACATAATCAATTTCGGTGAGGAGAGTGCCAACACTGCCAAATTGGAGCGGTTCCACGCCGCTGTCAATAACCACGATAACTCTCATTTGGTGACAGTTTCTCCTGGGCCTCGTCTTTTGTATGAGGTAATTGCATCTTCGCCTATTTTGGTTGAGGACGGCTTTGATGTGGGTGATGCTGGTGATTTCATGGGAATGGGCGGCGTAGATGCCAACATGGACCCTGACTTGGCCTTGGCTTTACGCTTATCGTTGGAGGAGGAGAAACAAAGACAGGAACGTGAAGCTGCTGAATCGGAGGCGAAAAAGGGTGATTTGAGTAAGATCGACGAAGAGGCCGATGATAAGAAGGACGAGACGAAGGAAGGGTCTAGCTAGGTGGATGCCATTGTGATATAGACGGGCCATATCTAATCGAGAAGTAAAAGAGAAGATTGTAGTGTATTTGTTCAAGTTTCAGCCACCATATTCATTTAACAGCCCCAGGATTTTGACCAGTATATGCTGAAGATTCTAAATGATGGGGCAGGTCTCTTTGGAAGTGGGTTTCCTGAAACCTATGTTTACTGACAAATGCATATCAAAGTTCCCCGTACTTATTATTAAAGTTTCGCTGGGAATTACCGGTTGTTTAGACCGGGAAGGGCGTATTTGGTAGTGCTATTAAAGAATATGCATATGACTCATGTCATGAAATTCAACAATTGCTTTTTTCTCAAGGTTGATATTGCCATTTACATTAGTCTACTCTTGTGGGCCAGTGACTGCAGTCACCGGAAAAGTAGCATATAAGGTCTATATTAGTATATTCTTTCAGGTTCTGAGTTACGCAAATGTAAATATCGAGTAATCTTCTACTTAATACTCACTTCTGGGTTAGTCTATTCACAACGTTCGAGTGATATAATGTTGAGGCTTTAACAACATTTAGAAAGATGGGTTGAATTAAGCTTGCGAGTCTTCTGTTGTTGACAAAAGTGGAATTGTTCCACTGATTAGTCAAGAAGTACGGTTTCTGGGGATCATTGTAGTCCATAAAATTTCTATGTAAGTTGCCATGAAAGAAGTGCTCTTTAATTTTCCCAGCTAAGTCATACGAGAACTTGGATTTGTATCTTTCTGACTATTGTTCCACTGATTAGTCAACATGAACTTCAGATCATCATCATAGTATACTTGAACTTTAAACAAACTCGGAGGTAGTAGTAACAAGAAGATGAGCCCGAAAAACATTAGCAACACCTTTCACAAATACAAATATCGTGCATTTTCTTTAACTATAGTTCCTGTCAATCCAATAAGTTTTGCAGCAAAGACCTGGTCACATGTGAATAATACCTATTGTATGAGTTCATATTTGAATTCTGGAAGTAGAGTCTTATATGATCTCAATTTGATTCTCTTTTCTTCATCGAGCCAATTCGTTGCAACCACTAAATAAAATCACCCATCCAGGAGAGTTTATAGAATATCTGAGGAAAGTGAATTTGAATGATCGCACTGTAGCACATAGGGAGAAAACCCAGTACCTTAATATATTTATTACACCTTATTGAAAATGAAGGAATGGTTTTCGGTTCGAGCTTTTCCTAGTAAATAAATATTCCAACAATTGAAAGACAGGGCAACTTCTGGCTCAAAAATTACATTTGTGACCAAAATCTCCTACGTTAAGAACGTTAAGATCGAAAGTAACCCATAATACTCACCTAATCTAATATCTCACGGCTCGGTTTGTCTGGTCACGTATATGATACTGACCACTCCGATGAGAATGGGCTCGTAAGCAGGAGCGTGGATTAATATATAGACGAGAAACTTTTTTTTTCCAGGGATTCGGTACCGGAAATAAAAACATATAAAAATAAGTTTTAGATGTCCTCACATATTGTAATATATGTCCCGTTCTCTTAATGGCACCTACGTCGCAATGTGGTCCAAGAGAAGGTGTACAGGGAACAATACATTTCCATTAGTTTCTACCAGACCACACTAAAGCTTTCAACGAGCGCCCCTGGAACAATCATAAGAATAACATTGCTGAAATATACAAAACATTCGTCTCTCTTTTATGTTTCCATACATCCTATCAGCCTGGCTATAAAGATAAAATGGAAAACGTGTCCCTGGCCACCGACCGACAATTCAGTTGTCAAGTCAATGATTTTCTAAAAGAAACGACCCACAATATAACCCCTGAAATCCGACTTCCATAAAATTCTTTCATAAAATTCAAATCACATTCATGCAACTTAAACAGAAATGGCTGCGAAATCATATGGGCGAAATCATATGGGCGAAATCCATGGGTAATTCCCGTGGGTGCGAAATTTATAAAGTTTAAACCTACCCCGGTATTTGTGCCGTCCACATATTCCCTATTCTTTTCCACCATAAATCAGTTGGAACACAAATCCTCTTTGAATTTCTCGCAGCTTCTTCTTCCTGATTTCTCTTTGTCACCACAATGGGCGTAGAAAAAAAAACCCCCAAAACCTACGCCTTGCCGGTTTACCTGGAAGAAGCATTTCCTGTAATTCCCATCACCGTATCACAGTTTCTCGATAACTACTCCAAGGTATGTACGTTTTCGCCCCCAAATATAAGAACAAAATGTAGCCCAGTAGATGAAAAGCCCAACAAGTACTGACCTTCAGGGCGATCAAAATCTTTCGGAGTTACAATGCCCCAAATGCTTGCCGAATTGTGGCTTCTTAGCTCCGCCTGATAGCTATAAGGAAAATCTCCGCACCAAAGCGGTGGAGAAGTACTTGCCGCTCGAGCATTGGCAAAACCGGCGGATCTTCCAATACATCACGTCGCAGGTCCGTAGGACAATCGGATCTTATGGCATCAGTGTATCTTTGATCTACAAAAACACCACCTATGTCAAGTATGAAACCAAGTTTGAGTTCAAGGAACTCCCCCGGGTGGTGCTGATTGACGCACACACCATTCTCTCCAAGGGTGGCTTAGTGATTCTTGACACAACCACCGACTGGCGAACCAGCCAGAATCCCTTTGTTACTGGCCCACCTTCCATCCGGTTTTACGCCGGGGTCAATTTGGTCACTCAGGCGGGCGTGGCCATTGGCGTATTTGCCATCTTCAGCACCTTACCCAAGCTGACCTTTTCAGTGGCAAAACTGAATGAACTCTCAAGGATTTCTGGGTATTTAATGGATGTACTAGATTCTCCCGGGGACAAGTTCTCCGCGTGGGACGAAAGGGAGCTCCCTGAAAACCCAAACGCAGGAGACGTCGAGCTTGCGGAATTGTCATCTCGTTTGGGTAGGGCCACATGCAGCGGTGGCCATATGACGATATTCGAGCGCGACGGTTCGGGAAGCTGTTACTCTCACAGCCATATCTTCAAGTTGTCCCATTATCAGGAACACAGAAAAATCACCGAAAGCTTGCTCACAGACGCACACAAGGCGGAGATCCGCCAGTCATTAAGGCGTGCCAAGAGCCTTAAGGGCGCGTGTCGAGTGATTACAAAATCCATCGCCGATTTCCACAAATTCGACTGTGTTGTCGTGGTAGAAATCCGGTTTATGGAAATCCATGAGATCTCGCGAACCAGTTTTCCTGAAAATGCAAATAGACAGCTCCTGATCATTCCACAGCGGATTCAAAACAAGATCATTGCCAACTCTAACATCAGCTCTGAACGATGCAAGGTGCGGGTTTTGGCTTCCAATCTAACCGATCACAAAATTGCCAATACCGACAATAGAATCTGGCTGCAAGCTTTCATCAACGACACGGGGTGTGAGTTGGTGGGTTCAATCGCTAGCACTGGCACCGGCAACAATGCCGTGTATAATTCCGGGATGATTATTCCATTTTTCGCTTCGAAACAAAACTGTATGTTCAAGAATAAAAATCCCACTATTGAAGACCCCGTGGAGATATATTTGCGTTCTGGTGGATACGCAGTGGGCGCATTCAACAGGTCCGCCAACCGGAGTGCAATCACGTCCAGTTTAATATCACAGGTGTTTGACCATGTGAAGGTGGCACGCCTGTTATACTTGAATAAATAGGTATATCGAGGACGACTACATTCCCATTTCGCGCATAATTGCAAGTTCCTCGTCGTGGTCTTCTTGTTCGACATTCGGAGCAGTGGAAGGTGGTTGAGTGAAGGAATTGAAATCGTTTTCATCAAAATCGTCAAAATCATCAATATCATCAAGATCATCCAAATCTTTCGCAAGATCTTTGTGTTTCTCAGTGGAAGTTTGGGTGGTTTGGGTGGTTTGGGTGATTTGGGTGTCTTGTGGTGTTGCAGAAGCTGTAGATTCGGTGACACCTTGAGTAGTACCTTGGCTTTCATCATGCTCATCTCCGTCATCTTGATCATCATCATCTCCGATAAAAAGCCCATTGGTTCTTCTGGGCCTATTGTTGGACAAAATACCCCAGTCATCTTCATCACTTTCAATTCCAGCATTACTTTCGGCAGGACGAGAGCCAGATCTAGACGTAGCTAAGTCCGTATTAGCAGAAGCTGGTGCATAGAGATCTTCGTCATCTTCATTATTATCGTTGGTGCCGTTTTCCTCATGTCCCGGATTCTCGTTTTCAGGCTCATCTACAATTATCCCCTTTTCGATCTTCAACCTACGGATCTCGTTATCGATAAGGCCACGTCTATATTCCTTTAAAGCAGCAGATTTATGTCCACGCAACATCGTGAGACAATCCTTGAAGTTAGCTCTGGGGAAAAGCCCATGGCACCAGAGCTGGTAGAACAGCAAGACTTTCTGTAAGTTTTCTGTTTCGGTGGCCACCTTGAGTTGTTGGGCCGAGGATTTCGAGAGTTTGTTCTTCTGGATCTTGGACGCACATGCGTGGTCATTTTTACGTATGGCCCGCAGCAACTTGGTGTAGTTTTTCCTCACTTGTGGAAGGCCTCTGTTGTTTTCGAATAGAAGCTCATCAGTGAGTTTGGGAATGCGAGAAACGCGTCCGAGTTTGAGTGGTTGGTCGAGTCCAAGAAGATCTGTTTCGTTTTCGTTATCCATCGTGGGGAGTGTTTTGGATTTTGTTTGGATTTTGTTTGTTTTATTGGTTAATGCCAATGTTGAATGTTTTTAGGGGTGCTTTTGGATGAGACTTCTCCACAGTGCAGTGGAAAATCTCATTTTTACCGGGGGACGCGACGCGACGCGGTGTAGACATGCCCAGCAAATGTCTTTTCATGAGATTTCACAGATGATACTTTTTGAATTGCAACAAGGAGGAATTAATTTTAGTTACACTTGATGGACCAGAAATGTCGAAATCACTAGTTTTCTGAAACTTGACATTTTTCCGCCATGGCCAGGTACCAATATATGGTGGATGCGAGAGAGTATTTTTGGCAATATTAAAGTGCGTGTCTCCAAAAGGACTTCACAAAACCGTCACCCACTTTTATGATCTATATGGGAGCGGAAGTTTCGTTTTATTTCACCTTTTAGAGTGTTTTTTTCTGTTCTTAAAATGTGAAACTCACCTAATTAATCGGTGGTCTGTGCATGGAACCACCCCGTTATAGTAATACCCAATTGATCTAATCCCCGCGAGAACCGTTCAGTAAGGGCCACCAATGAAACTTTTAGACATTCACTAAAAGAAGTACCCCTGCAATTACTTGTGCTTTGATAATTTGGAAAAACCCTAAACTTTGACTCGCCAGAGGGAGAAAAAGGCTCCCTACAGAACTTCTGCTTGGTACATCTACCAAATCACTTTCCTTGGGAAGAGTTGTGTTGACATGACTATTTTTCACGATCTTAAAAGCGAATTTCCTTGCAAGAATGCTTTAATCCCGGGCAATTTTAGTATACACTTTTCTCCTTGAGGTATTTACAATTCACCAGTATACCAGCCCATTACTTGGCCAATCTCCTGTTTACTATTACCAGTACATGTAATGTAATTTGATTCTTGGGATAGATTAATCACCTCTGTTTAATAAACAGTTCTGTGATTTATGGTCTCTTGAATCATTCCACATTGTTAGAAAGAAGAAATTTCTGATGTGATTTAGATTCATCGTATTGTCCAAGACCCAAAATTGAACAAGCTATTGCGCATAGTAAACATGCCATCTAGGTTGGTTTACTTGTCCAACAACTAACATAGAACTAGCACTCGCAAATCAGTCTGCAGAATGAGAGAGGATTTTTCTTGGTTCATTGAATCTCCAGAATTCCGAAAATACCGAACGGTGTCAACTTTCAAGATTCCTTGGCTTGCAGCCTTGCTCTCTTCGCACCGTGTGTTTTGAGCCCTGGTTGTTGCAAGCACGATGTCGGATGTATGACCTTCCCCTTTTCTTTGAAATCAAAAGGACACGAACAAAACCAGAAAAAGTATCACAGCTAGCTTTTCAACACTATGGCTTAATATGAAGTTTTCAAATCTAACGTTCTTTATGAATAGCTACAAGAAAAAACGACGAGAAATAAAAGACCGAGCACCACCAATCAACAATGACTACTGCTACTGGGCTAGCTAATGTTGCTCACTGCAGAGCCCACTGCAGAGCTCACTGCAGAGCCCACTGCAGAACTGCTGCTCGATTGCGCATCCCCTGGAGACTGGCCCTAGTAAAGCTCAAGTATTTTTCCACCCCAATTTTTGCATCCGAATTTTTTGCACCCCAATTTTTTCCAACCAGTCCTTGGGAGCCCAGTAATTTTCGAATCTGTTAATACTCAACCACCTCCAAGTCCCAAGAATTTTCCGAAATTGGGGCCCCAAATTAAAAGATAGAACTGCTCAGTATAAGCTACACATAGTCTTGGCATTGGGTCTCACGCACCTGAAAGGCACATGCATAATACTCTTGACATCCACAATTTGCCTTTTTTTCGTGCTGTTACTCCATCCTTTTCCGTTCACGATTGTTTCCCTTCAAACCCCAACAAACGTCCGATCGTTTCTTTCTCTTTTCTGCTTAAACACGTTTTCAGTGTTCCTCACACTTTCCTTCGCTAAATATAGACCCAGTGGAGAACCCCCCGCATTTCGGGTAATCTAACCGCACCGCATCTCATCTGACATTATATCTATACTCATCTCATCGCTTATGGCAGGGAAACTTTCCATGAAAACTTTCTGGTCAATGTTTCCCGTAATTTCTATAGTCTTATTTCTATCCTTAGCCAGTCTCCGGCCATTGCTAGTATTGTTGACATTCTGGTGGCCATTGCTCCTCCTGGTAAAAGCACTTCGTGCCCCAGGCCAGAACGTGCAGTTTCTACTCACTTATTGGCTTTTTTACACTTGTGTGTCAAATATCCAATGGTACATCCAAAACATGAACATTCCCTTTTCACTGTTTTTTGTACTTGCGGGTGACTTGGTTTCGGTATGGATGTTTTTCTCCCACGGGTGCATTGTGGCGATGCACTATTACATTCCTGAAATCAAAGGCCCGCACTACTCCATGTCCATAGTAGATATCTTGGACCGCAGTTTTATCGACCCTTTGGTCACCCTTGTGTGGGTGAAAAACCTGGTGTTACAAAAGTTGCTTGGTGCTGCCGAATGCACAATTGCTCCAATTGAAGATCTTCTAATATTCAACCGCAACTTATGTGCCTACCATGCCCTGGTGCTGGGCCCCGAACGATTACCTTTTCTCCAATATAGTCTTGAATATTTCTGCTATCTTGACCATCCCAGTGAATTGAGTGCTAAGTATGGGAAAGCTCGGGGCACGCTAAACGAGATCGGGTCTTTTATTGTTTATGTTTCCCTGTCTTTTTCGCAAACGCTTGCGCTGTTTCTGTTGACTAGACAGCCATGAGGAACAGGGCACGCTCCCTGCATGGTTTCTGCTAAGCTAAACTACGACAATTATACCCATGAACTTATATATAGAACATAGTTAGTAGAACTGTTAAGTAAGAGTGTGTGAGGCCATAGACTGTCTTGGAAAGTCTTAAGTCTGGGTGTCACGAGATTATCAGGGTCACACTGAAGGTGTACTGGTGATGCCTTTCAGATGAGAATGTTGAAATGGAGCAAACCAATTTCAACATTATAGAAAGACGTAGGAAATCCTCTGACTAGAGCATTTTATGCATAATCAATATATCTAACTTCTCTCTCTCTTATTATATATATTGAATACAACGATGCATCGTGTGAATACTCCAGCACTGAATGCTATTGACTCTAATGCTTATTGAAAGAATGACTTTGCTTCTTGTTGCCATAGCAATTGCATATTCGGCAACAACAGTCTTACCTGCCGATGTATAGGCAGCCGCAAAAAAGAATCACCTTGTTCCAAAAGGTATACGTCCTTCTGAAAAGTGTCTGGTTTGAATGGCCACTTTCTGGCCATGTTTAGCACAATATCAGAGAAGTTCTCAATCCTATAGTTCAAGTCAACTTCTTGGGCCCAGTTGTGTTTGACTTGAGCCTCGGAGTCCATCTTTAAGTTTCAACCTATCACACCACCACTGCATGCATACACTTGGAAGACCATAATGTGTCGTACATGTTCAATGCGGCACTGGGGTCTGATCAACAGTTTCCACCTAATCAAAGGTCAAACGTACCCAGTCGCGTTTCTTCAGGAACACCCCGAAGTCTGCAGAAATAAAGACCTGTGTCTCCTCTGGAGATAAAAACGACCGTGTGGCCTCTGGTGAAAACCACAGCAGCGTGTCTTCGGATACTTGACTTGGTGTTTGGGCCAGCTAAGGAGGTTTCGCAAAATAACCACTTTTATATGGATCTCTCCAAGCCACAACCTATATACTCTATAGAAAACCCCACAATTGATCGTAATGTTGGATCAGATAGTTGAACGCTAGCGTCCCCCTACGAGAAGCCCCTCGGAAGCGTAGACTTCCTCAAATCCTCTCTTCCCAAAACAACACCGCTGTCCTGTTCATTTTTTAAGTAGTATCCGTGTCATCGGCCCATTGGTGTAGTGCAGCCTATGCAGCAAAGGCTCGAGTGACTGTTGGATTCTGGGCCCTGACCATCCTGGACGCCTAAACCCAAGTTGGTATAAGCACGACCAGATGGACAGCCGCGACGTCTGCGAAGGAAAACGCTTCCATATGAGTGTAATAGTATTAGAGCAGTTAAGTGAAGAATAAATATAGTACATATATACACCAGTGGGGTAGGCTCGAAGAAGGGAGACCCGAACCACCATCACAGTGTGTCATCCCGTAAAGCCTGTGTATGCGATAAGCGCATCTAACAGGTTGTCATACATTCCAACAACGGGTAGATAGAGACAGCTGATTGAGATCACGTGAATAGTGACATGTGATGGCGGCGCGAGGACACGGAGCGCCAACGAGGCACCGAAGACCGGAAGGTTTTCCGCGGGGGGAAAAAGTGTTGTATAAGTGAAACAATCAGTTAGATGCGCTGATACGTGCACAGGCTATACGGAGTATAATAGTTTTGGAAGGTGGTTCGATTATCTTCAATAATGACCTACTCCAACTGGATAATGTATTTGGTTCTATATACTCCTTGTTATTTCGATTGGGGGCTAAAAAGGCTTCTTGCCTCTGGGAAGAAACCCTCTCCGCGACCCATCCATCCGTCGTGTCTAAACCATATTTTCTTCATGTTAGCAACAAAAAGGCACAGGGTAAGTATTTTATCACACACACACATATATCGACGTACACAATTGATATAACCTGGCTAACAGACAAAGCTTAAATTATGGTAAAGGTATCAAAAATAAGTCAATTATTGCTAGGACTCTTGTCGATTTTGTTTGTATGTGTCAAGGGTCAAGACGCTAATCACGTACAAGCTGGTGTGGCATTTGCACATGTTTTGAAGAGAGATGATGGCAGCAACGGAGGGGACAAAAAATATGACAACATATTAGAGTATTTAGCTGATTTCAGCCTTCTCGCTAGGCGTACGGTTAGAATTACTGGGTGGGGTGCCTTTGTATATGGTTTGACTGCCTCTGCAGGCGAGTTGATGAAACAGTGCAACTGGTGCTGGTCACACCACAGAAATCCAGAAGGAAACTGTGATGTAGAATTGCAGGGATTGTCAAGAGCATTGGCCACGACTACTGTCGGGTTGTTGGTAGGTACAGGTGTCTACGGTCAAAAGCGTGAAGTGAACATGCCGAGTATCCGTGATATCAGTAAAATATGGGTGATTCTGGTTATATGCTACTTAGTATTAACAACAGCCTACAGAAGCGTGAATATGGCAATGATGAGGGTTACTGGGTCGCGCAAATCTAGGATGCAAGTGGGCGGCTAGCAGAATGTAAGATTAAAAGAAATGGAATTAAGTCAACGGCAACATTTGAAATTACTAATGGTACAACTAGTAGTAGTAAAAATACTAAGTGACAGAAATACAAGGAAACAACGGGTCTAGTGAAACACATCCTTGCTTAGTATGAATAAGGAGAGATTATTAACTTATACGTAATAAACGAAGTCTCTCACTCCCATTGATTTGGCAGAGTGTTTCCCCATGAATACCGGAGGCTTCCTAGCCCTGTCGCTAGTGGTAATCAGCTGATGGGTGCAAATTATAGTATACCGTAAAATACGAAAGAGGGGGTACACAAATTGTAAAAATGCTCCATTTCACCAACCACTAATATCATTACACTTGACATGCTCTGCGTATTAAATTTGAAAAGAAATAAGAAATAAAAATTTTGAAATGTATTTCAATTTTGGCACAATCAAAAATTAGATCGAACACCTAACTACCAGACAAATTCCATCAAACGAAAATTAGATAAGCAAAGAAATTCTTGGTAAATTGGAAAATGACTTTAAAACAGGCGATCAAGAAAATAGAAATTAAAACCAATGTGGTTTGAAATATTACAATGATACCTTCATCTCACAGTGGCCTTGGCCCTTGTAAGCCAAACTTCTCCACCACGCCCAGACCCTAACACCCTAAATATGTGCGCACCACCAGACCATTTTTCATACATCTTCTTTTTCTCTTCACCATGTATTTATCTGAGTACCTCCCAAGACTAGAACAGATCTCCGTCACCATAGATGTGCCACCGTCAACCAATGCCGTCAAGAGCCTTGCACTACGAGACACGCGGATCTTGTTAGATACTGCTGTCCAAAAATCCCTGGGGAATACCCCAAATCAAGAGGCTTGTGCAACCTCTGCCGCCGCTGGGACACCGGGGACCCCAGGAGGTACTGATGTACGCGCGTGGGCTAGCATCACGCATCATGAGATCAACCTTCCGTTACAGGAAACAGCCAAGCTCACAGGCGCTAAAATCACAAAACTTGCGTGTCGTGATGATGTGGTGGCACTAACGTTGTCTCTCAATGCACCCAAAGTGAAAGCAGAGCCCCTGCCGTTCACAGCACTTCCTAACTCCAATGGTGTGTGGTCTGTGGATGACCTCTTGAGGAAGACACCACGAGACACGCGGGATGTGAGTCAGTTCCAATTCACTTGTGCCTCATGTGGAGCAGTCATCGTCGACTCCGAATCCTTCAAGTTTGTTGATATGCCTCTGGAGTACTGGCACGAATTGATGGACTTTTGGCACTGCCACAAGCCACATGAGGACCACCATAATATAGATATTAACGAGAAAAACTACAACGGCAAACTCAACCCAAAACCCGGATATGTCCATGTGGGGTCTTCTTATATTCTTGTACCGCTGCTGAGTGGGGATTGTGCCCTGTGTGGCTTCCGTCTAGGTAAGGTCGATGGTAGTGCGCTCAGGATCAATAAATGGAATCTCCACCTCACATATGCTGGAAAAACCGAGAAATACCCTCCATATTCATATGTATATTTTGCAATGTTGGACCGCGTCAACTCCTCTGGTGTGCGCAAGTTCACTGTCAAGCGGAGAGGGTCCACCTTGGCATACAATGTGTGGGTCACTAGCGTCGGACTCGACGTGTCGTATGGCGACAAAACCCTTGCTGAGTGTCTAAAATTACTATACGCTGTGCAAGAGGATTCTAGAGATGACGACGTTCTCGAGGTCGAAGCCGAGGTTTTTGACTCTCTCCATTCATACTTCACCGAGAACAATGCCCTTCTACCAAAGCGCCACCAAAAGGTCGAGTTAATGGACGGTGATTTAAACCGTAAGTATGATGTGTGCTATTTGGCTCCGCAAGGAAGCGTTGTTTAATAATATCTATCTGCATCATGTATTTATATGGGCACTGGTTAGACGAACCATGTGCCAACCCTGGAAACAATTCAGAACTTTTGCTCAATTACGTCCTTGATAACTGGCACAACCTGTTTTCTGGAAGCAGCAGTGTTTTGTTGGTTATACACCTTGAAAATGACCGAGTTGTTGATTTGTGCTAAAGCTTCAGCCACCTTTTTCTCTTTATAGAAACCATTGGCCAATTGTAAATCGTCAGCGAAAGAAGCGAGTTGTTGAAGACCAGCCTTGTGCGTGCTGAAACAGAATTCCCGGGTGTAAACCCGCGTGTCTTTCTGGGTGAACGACGAAGTAATGACAACGACGTCTAAGTGGAATGTTTCCGACATGTTTTTCAAAGATTGAAGCACTTCAGGCACTGGAAATTTGCTAAGCACCCAACTGAGTGGTTTTCCGATCGAGGAGAAACCCACGCTGACAGGTCCATTCGATTTGCTGACGAACTTGAACTGTTTGTAATCCTTTCTCAAAATGTCAAAGAGCAGGAACCCGTCCAAATCTTTCTTTGCCGTTTTCAATTCGGAAAATAAAGCAGTGAATGGACTTGAGCCCAGCTCACTGGTGTGCCACACATCTTCGCTGCCGGCCAAAACTTTGGTATATTGAGCATAAGCTTCACGGTCACCAGCCTCAACCTTTTGTTGCATGTTAGAGGTGTCAATCAAGAGCGGTCCCAACAACAATTCCACGGCATCTTTGTCGTCAATTGGCCCGATCTTTCCGGCCCAGAAGTTGAATACCAATGCCGAACACGAACCATTACTATGGATGATCCGGGGCAGTGCATCGAGGAAAACACCCTCGTCAGCATGATGATCCACGATTCCCGACACCCTCAACCGGTTTTGCTCGTAAAGTTCTGTCAACAACTCTCCTTGAAGGTTACAATGGTCGACCAAAACCACGTCTAGGTCAGCAGTGGGAAACTGTGCAATAAGGCTGCGCACATCATCAAGAAAAAAGATCCGGGAACTGCAGATTTCGTGTTTTCCCAAAAGAAGCACAATGTCTTTACGAAGACGAAACTCTTCACGAGAGATGTTGACAAGGGGCAACAAAGGTTCTTCCTTGGGGTAGCATTTGTGGTGGAAATACGCGTAGGTGATTGCACTGACTACAGAATCCATGTCTGCAGACTGATTGCCGGTAACAAACCGAAGAAGCTTCAGGTTTCTTGGCAGAGTGCTCAAACCTTCCAAAAATGCCTTAATTGTCATTGTCTTTTGTTCTGATTCTGTCGGAATAATTCGTATAATCTGTGAATCTTTTCAAATACCTGGACCGAGTGGTTTTCGTGAGATAACCAGAAGCAACGTTTTGCTTGGGACTGCATGTAGTCCGACAATGTACACTCAATTCTATTTCATACGATCACTACATCGTTGACGGATCACAATTTTTTGCAACTTCCATACAAGACGTCTTTGCTTGGAGTCATTGTGGGCTAATGAGAATATTTACGAAGATTAAGGGCTTGTCTAGACCAAAAGGCGTATCTTTTGCGTAACTGTGCGGTTGTGAGATCTCTTTTTTCACACGGAAATAGTGCAACGATTTAGTCTACGTCCGTCAGTACAGGAAATCATTAGATAATAATATAAACAAGCCGAGTTACTTGTAAGTGAAACTAACAACATTCAATTATCTACTTATCTAAATAAACCTTACTTATTGACGTATCAAATCGTTTTATAAAGTCAGTCAGACAATGTATTCTAAACGTATATCATGTCTATAGAGGCCACAGGGAAGAAGTTTCCGTGGATTTGATTTTGGCTTACTTGGTGTAGTGCAAAACAATGTCGAGCCATTCTCTCTTCTTGATCTCCTCAGCAGGTAAGGTGAAGTTTCCGTAAACGATAAATCTCGTGTACCAGAAGTACCACACAGTAGCCAGAACGATGATAACGGTCAATGCCACAAGCTTAGGTTTTTCGATTCCAGAAGGCACAACACCTCTGCGAACAACAAGAGTTCTGTTGGTGCAAATGAATTCCGCAAAACCACCAGTGAACAAAGCAGCAATCAAATGAGCTGGCAAGTAGTGGTGCAAGAACTTTTGTCTATTCATCAAGAAGAATGGGAAGTAGTGAGCTGCCCAACCAATGAACAAGAAGCCCAAAGTATTGTACATCTTCGATCTAGCCCTGTCGCTCAAAATGTGGTAGTCTCTACGACTCGTCACCAAGTCAGCAAGAACAAAACCAGCGTAGACGGCAAGGAAACCAACCTCGATCCAGAACCCAATAACATTACCAGTGAAGAATATCTGCTTTCTCTCGTCATTGTCGTTCCAGAAAGAAACACCAGAGAGGGCAAGAGGCCAAGAATCTGGTTGAGAAGCAAATGGATGCTCAGAAGACAACTGGTTGTTGTGCAAGAACATGAGACCTTGCAATTCCCACCACTTCTTCAAGAAAGGCATGTGGATGACATTCTTTGGAATGAAATGGTTTCTAGCATCGCTCTCTGGCAAGCCAACGATGTTGTCAATTACCCAAATGTTGTCGTTGTCTTGGACCTTCTTGTTTCCACTGACTTCTTGTTGTTCTAAACCCCAATCTGGCAACAATTCGTCGTTGTGGGTCCACATGGCAACCACAGTATCAACGTGAACAAGTCTAAGTGGGGTAGCCTTGGTCTTGACAATCTTACGTTTTGGTTGCTTGTCGGTATTTCCAGGTTCAGACAAACGCAAGCGGAAAAGAGTTTCATTGAATCTAGTTTCCGCAGCATCACCGTGAATAACAATAAACTCCTCGTTAGTGGCCTTCAATGGGGACGCAACATCGTGAGCCAACAAGTAACCTCCGGTACCGACATGTCTCAAACGGATGGCGTCATTGGTGAAGACAGATTGGCCCTTAGCAGCACCATTTGATGGAATAATCTCCCACTGGGAGTTCAAATCCTCGAGCTCCTTACCGTTTTGGTTCGAGACACACGTGACTTGTTGCTGGTTAGAGGAAACTCTTCCGTTCTCATAACGCAAGGGGTACAACAAGTCGTGAGAGTGCAAGAAAGCGTCGGTATCCTTGTGCTTGAAGGTAATGATATCGTGGTAGTTGATAGTCTTGGACGTCTTAACCAAGGCAGACTCCTCCAAGGTTTCTTGGAAGTCAGAGGACATGAATGCGTCACCTGGACCGGATTTGTTAAGAATCAGGAAGTGCAAGTAGAACCAGAACAAGTAGATGCAGAAAGGAACAACAATCAAGGCGAACAAACGAGCAAAGAAATGTTGAGCAAACTGCTCAATTGTAAGACCCTTCTTGATGTCCAACAAAATCCACAACTCATGCACCACAGCAATACCAATAGTGAAGTAAGTGAACACACCAACGTATTTGGTAGAAATGACACAAGACAAACCAACACCGGTCAACATCAACCAGGTCCACCACCATTGTGTGAATGGTTGGCGACGGTAAACGCTAAATTTAGAGTAGGCAAAAATGGTCACAGCAACGCTCAAGATTAAAGTGGCATCCAAGAGAATCAATCTAGAGTCAATGACTTGCGCGTTATCGAAAGCAACAAGAATGGAAGATACCACACACGCAAGAACCGAGAAGTTGAGGGTCTTCATGGTCAAAAACATAATAGGCACCACCAAAGTTCCCTGGATGGCCAGGAATACACGATATGCCACGTATGGAACATTGTTGGTGATGTAGTTGTCTCCGATGTTGTCAAACTTGAAGCTACCATCGTAACCCACGAGCCATCCAGCAAAAGCAATAAGCAACTTGGCAAATGGAGGGTGCAAGTCAAAGAAGTAGGTACCCTCCAAGTAATAAGAGGCAAACTTACCGAAATGAACCTCATCAAAAACAACCTTGTCAGGCCATCCGAGAATACGGAATCTCAAAAAGGCTGCAATTGCAGTCACCACACCCAAAGCAATCCAGTAGTGTTCTTCTGGGTCCTTTGAGGGAGCCTGAACAGTTGGTTTTTCTTCGAGTTCGATGTCTGCAATGTCAGCAACCGTATTATTTACGGATGCAGCCTTCTTGCCTCTCTTCTTTAGATTCTGAGACATGTTGTGCAGAAAAGCCAATGAGCAAAATTTCGAGACAATGGAAAAAAAAGACACGTGAAAAAAGGTTGTGAGTATTGGTGGATCTCACTACCAGAACACCACCCACCACCAGCAATCAGAAACGTGTTGCGAGTGCATATGCGCGGTGTTGCACGTGACTAGATCAATTGGCCACGTCACACGTCATTTGCCTGCGTGGGTGCGGTGCGTAAACGCGTCTTGATATTTTATGCATCGTCTGAGTTGATTTAACTTATTAGTCACTTAGCAATTGTGTTTAGCCGGGCGATAGATTTCGGTTTTTGTGACAGACTGGGATTCTTCCAGAAATGTTCGGGAGTTTTTCCATCTTAGTAGCAATTTTGAAGGGATAGTAGGCACATAACCACGCACCTACAACGTCTGGAACGCGCAAGCCCACAAGGTAGGTGGGCGCATTAGCTAATAGATGAAGGAGCAATTGAAACCAAATCAATTACATGATCTTCTTCGCACGTTTTTGGTAACCACCTCTTCCCTTGATTATTGGGAGTGTTGAACTGGAATGGAGACGAGAAGAGTCAACCATTCTTGGACTCCTGAGGTAGGGCTCTTGATGTAACGTGGGGACTGAAGCCGACAGCGAAATGCTTCCCAGGGACCGGGGAAGGGATTCGCGTCGAGGAGATGCGTCACGTGTATCAAAATAATCTTGTGTGTCTCCTTGGAAGATGTTTGGGCCTGTAGAAATGGTCCTTGGTCCCAATGGCATACCGGGACTGGGCAGAGCTTGGTTACCCATTCCTGGAATTCGAATTGGTTTAGCTTTGGATAAATGTGCAATCCGCACACTTTGCTCCTCAAGGACTTGCTCATACTTCAATTTGATACTATTGAGTTCTTTGACCTTTCGCTCGTATTGGTCGGTTCTCACCCGGAAACTTTCTTCCATCTCAAAAACTTTGTTGGATAATTGGACATCGGTGCTCTTCTTGTATATCTCAAGCTCAGATTTGGCTTCCTGAAGCAGCGAAGCAAGATGGCCATTTTGTGCTTTCAGCAATTCAAGCTGCGTTTCAAGCTGTTTAGTCGTCTTCTCTTGTTCACTCAAAAATATCCGAGAGGCCTGCTCTCTTTCATGATGGTTGGGGGTATTATCAACTGGCTCAGATTTTGCTTGGTCGATCTCGTTGAGTTTATGCTGCATTTCTCTCATTATTTCATCCTTCGCCTGTATTTCAGCCGTCATCCTTTGTACCATGCATTCTTTTTCGGCCACAACACTGTTATGTTTTTCACTGGATACACGGAGTTGTTCAATCTCAGAGTGTAGCGTTTTCAACTTGAGAAATAAGCCCTCGTTTTCTGTGATCTTCTTGGCCATGTCCAGCTCACGCGAGGCCTGTAGACTTTTCATGGATTCGACGAGGGCGTCGTATTCACTAGAGCTGACATGTTTGTTCTGCTTGCTCTTCCCCTCCCCCATTGTTCTTGTGGATTTGACCTCTTTTGTGAATTTACCATCTTTTGTGGACTTGCCCTCTTCAGGGGATATACGGTCGGCTATGCTCTGGTCTTTGATCATCTTGTTGTATTTAAGCTTGAGCTTGGTGTAGTTGATTTTGTTAAGGTGTTTCATATAGCTTGAGAACTCCAACTCATTCTTCATCAAAAGAAGTTCCCTTTGATAGAAGTCCAACGCACTTCCAGAAGATTGTTGGCCTGACTCCTTGTTCTCCGGCTGGACCTCCGTCTTGCCTTCTGTACGAAGTTGCTTTGAAAGGATATCCGAGGCGGCACTAACAGAACCTTGGAAGTTTCCAGTAGCACTAAGAGCTGTATCAGTGTTTAATGTTGCGTGGTTTGTAGTCGCCGCAGCAGCAGAGGATGTATAGAGACGTTCATGGACGGTGTACAAGTCAGCTAGAGAATCCTTATTCTTTACCTCCGAAGGCGGGACCTCCTTGACTGTTGTATCTGAATTGACACTCTTGGCGCCATCAAAATCGAAGGATTTGAACTTGACGTCACCAAATTCTGGTTGTGAAGGTGGCAGCCCCGCCGTCTGACCTTCCAAAACAAGTCTTGTGGGAACAATAGACACGCGGCGGTCCATGTTAAGCCAATGGCTGGGGATTTTGGATTCAAGTGCCTGAGTCGAAAGTTTCGAGTCGAGCGCCTGGCCGAGAAGGCCCATCGGGTCGTTGGACAGTTGGAATGATCCTCTTTGCGATACAGGCAACGAGGAATCATTCGGCGAGAGTGTGGCGGGGATCGCATGGAGAAACCGGCGATCAGACGCGTCTGTGGCAAGACTACTTACAGATTGGACCTTCTGAAGGAGGCGGTCGGGAAGAACGATAGTATCTGGGATCACAAATATAATATCCGGATTCATACCAAAACATTCGAGAAGAACTTCCTCCTCACCAATATCTGCACCCTCGTTTTTGTTCAAGATCCAGGCAATGGGGTTTTTGAGTTCCTCGGAAAGCGTGATGTTATCCAAGATATTCGGGTGGATCATGAGCCGCAGCAAGGTGTAGTTTGATTTTTCCGCTAGGGCTTTTTCAATGGAGTCTATTTTATCAAGACACTCGCGCACGGCAACGGTTTCTGAAACCAAGGTTTGTGGAGGGTTTCTGCGCAAATACTCACTAGGAGACTTACAGAAGGCCAAGAGATTCAATGGGAACAATCCATACACTAGCGTGGTGAAATACAGCAAGTTGAAGTGGCCATCGGAGTAGATCTGGGTTTGCATTATGGAAGTATCATGATCGCTTTCTACTACTGGCCATGTAGAATCTTTATCTTGAGCAGGAGGTATCGCAGATAAACTTTTGGAATGGTCCTTCCATAAAAGAAGCCGAGTATACACCACAAGCAACTCCGGCAAATAAACAGAGATCTTGTGGCAGATTTTGCCCATGGTCATAAGCAAAATGCTCAAGCAGCTGCCGAGAATAGTTTCACTACGATCAAGTATAAGTGATTGGAGAAGATCGGCAAAAAAAGGGGTCTCGAGCATTTTGTGGATCTGCGAGTTGGTCTTTGACACGGCCTTGGCCGCAAGATCAAGTACTTTAAATCGTTTCCCCGGGTCCTTATAGTATTTGTGGAGAAGAGTGAAGAAATGTCCTGGGTGCCAGAGGGCCCATTCTAGAAGAAGAGACCCCGAGTTTTTCTCAATGAAACGAACGCGTTCTACGTGAAGCTGGGTGTCCCGTTCTGAGTCCAGTATCTCAAGGCCTAGCATGTCGTAGGCACTGGAACTACCGCCAATATAGATTTGTACAACATGATCCATCACCGTTTGGGAGATGGTAAGCCTCCGCAGTGCCAACGCCGCATCTTCGGTGGGAAACATCTCCAAAGTCAACGACCGTATGAATTCCCGTGCTCTATCCACTAGAGACACATCAAACCCCGCACTATCGATGGCCGGGCGCAAATAAGTGGAAAGCCAAAGGTCAACATCAGTCATACTAAGTACGGGCAGAAGCCGCGAAAGAATGTCCAAGAAAAACGTCTCGAGGGAAATTAGTTGGGATTTTTGCACATGTTGCACATGTATGGTTCTCAACTCATCAATTACCTGGCTGTTGAGAGTGTTGATGGAGTTGTGTCGTTCGATGTACGCATATATGGTTCCGTAGAGGGACTTAATGTGGTGGGATGGGTCAGTTTTCCAATCCACTGTGGGGTCCCACGAATCGAACACGTTCGATAGAGCCCGCTGGAGCGAGCGTGACGACCCATTCATTAGGGGATATTTGTGAAGGTATTAAATACGAAAAAAGATTGGCGCTTCGGGCAAAGTTTGCTGTAAATTTAGTGAATGTGGGGGTTTTGGTGGGTCTGATGCCCCACTGATTTGCATCCGCACGCTTATTCGTATTTGGTCTGGTCACGTGCACCGGTGCGTTGTGAGAGATGGCTGATTATTTTTCGGATCTGTTCTTGGGTGGTTGTGAACTTTCTTGGCAACGATAAGATGACGTGTGCGGTGCTTTTTATATTTCTGTTTTTCTTGGACTTTTATCGAGGGGAGTATCGAAATTTCAGGGAAAGTTGAGTGTGGGGAATTCCATCGGATTGTGAAGTATTGTTCTGCTGTTATGCGTCTGGTGGTGAGCTACCATTGTAGGGAGATTAAACATAGAAACGGCGTTCCGAAGAAAAAAATTAGCCACGTTATGCAAGAGCTTGAGATTTTCAAGAATAAGAATAAGACTTTTTTTTTCACTATATATTATACAATAACACGATGCAGCTGTAGTTGTGATGTCATTAGTCTTGGTATGTGTAGCGTCGACCAACAGATAAACTATACCGCGCTTCACATGAGACGTGCGTCAAGACGCGCAAGGGCTCAGTTCTTTTCAATTAGTGTGTTTGATGACAAAAAAATAAACCCCAAAAATTGTCCTAGGAAACCCCCCAAGTAATATGAAAGGAAGCCATGATGTGTGTAATAGCATCATTTGCCCGAAAGTTTTCCGGTTTTACCACAGAACGTGGCAGTTGAAGCTTGCTAGGTCGCAATTTTGACAATGAGTCGTGCATCAAATGCATCAGGTCATAATTTGAAGCTTGATGTCTTTTTGATTGTCCAATTTATTAGAAGTGCCACGTTAAGGAAGGAAATCTCGGAGTCTTTCTTTATGAACGGTAAGAACTGTGGATTTATAACTGGTGGCAGTGCCTACTCTCTGGAAGTTATTGTTAAGCACTCAGGACCCATATTAACCAAGTGAAAGCTACGAACAAAAACTTTTGCTACAATCTGTCAAATTTCCCATGTGTATTTTGACAGCAGCAGAATTCGTTTGAGGTTTAATTCAAACTACTTAGTGGTGATGAGGATATCTTAAAATACAGGATCTCTAGCCCGCAAGTGACTCGAAAGAACATGAACGTAAACATAAACATATCTCAATGTATGGCTATTAGTTAGAAATAAAAGCTTGGATTCTGGCTAAAAAGAATTGGTATTGTACATAATGTTTTTTTACTTTTTTTTAATTCTTTTTATGTTCTTTAAGATTGATCGTATGAAATTATTCCTTCTCTAAAGCGTCCTCTCACTCACATATACACACGGGTTATTCTGTTCCCATGGATGTCAGCAAGCACACCAAATTAGAAATCTGCAGGTCTATGTTTTTCATTTTAGTTCCTTTACTGATCTGAGTTGAACTGGGAGTTTTCCTCTATCATTCCCTAAAAATTCAATGGCCCGACTCTAATTAATTATGATGAAACAAATTACACTTTGCCGTGTCATGTGACCCGCGCTCAACACCCACCAGTCAGTCGCGCACACTTATCGTTATATCAATCCACTGTGACCCTACCAAATACCTGCTCCACCTCCATACTTATTCGTCGGCTACCCCACGAATCATACAGAACCCTAGCCCATTGACCCATCTCTGTACTCTCATAAAATGTCGCGTGCATCATCTGAACCTTATCATGAATTGCCGGAATTTCATGACCAACAAGACGCTGCACTGCTAATATCTCACATCCACCTCCACTTAAATGAACGCTTGACACAATATGACGTGATCTCTTCAAAGAACGACTATGTGAAGGCTGCACATACATTTCCCGATATATCAATGGAATATTTCTGTATCTTGGCGAAAACTGGGCTTCAAGGCCATTCCTGGTTATGGCTACAAGTTCTTACCCGACTTGCCCATATTTGTACGAAGCTTGGGAAACAAAGAAAGCTTCACTCGGCTGTTCTGGATATCCATGTAGCGAGCGCAACTGCACTATTGCTACCAGTATTCCACCAAGTGGCCAGAAACTGCGAGCTTTTCTTTGACTCTGCCGATTTGCAGATATTTATTGACAGCACAGAGTGCAGGGGTCTTTCTAGGTTCCTAGAGTGTGTGAACGCTAGCTTGGGTCTTTGTGTCCCCGAACAGACACATCTAAAACATGGGTCACTTATTGCAAGTATTGTTCTGGCGCTTACGCGGGGCTTTTCACTTTTTTACACCCCGAAAACTACCCATGTTCCCTTGGAGCATGAATTTCAAGTAACGATTTTTCCCACGCTAGTGCAAACCGCCAAAACCGCGT
Organism: Metschnikowia lachancei; assembly: GCA_030572615.1. Lineage (NCBI taxonomy): Eukaryota > Fungi > Ascomycota > Pichiomycetes > Serinales > Metschnikowiaceae > Metschnikowia > Metschnikowia lachancei. Next base: position 92,213 of record JAJMAK010000015.1, read on the forward strand.
TTTACACGGGCCTGCCGCTGAAAATTCTTCCATTATTCTTTCCCAACGAATCTGGTTCAACTGTACCGCTCTCTGACTCGTTTCTTCTGTCGATTGTTCTCGATCCACGCATCACTTTACGCCTAATCACTGATTACTATAGATACTTCGCATTTTGCCTTGTAACATGCGTCACTGAAGGTTCTCTGATCGACGAACGTGCCACGAATAAGGCAGACATCTTTTTGAAAGTATTGATCAATCTCCCTCACTTACACTTGTCCAACTACATGGCCGAAGCATTGGCGTCAGGAGATACGGCCCTTTCGACTCCTACCCGTCTAGTTCCTGGAATCGAGCGCGAAGAGATATCGTTTTTTTATCTTCTCAACTCCTTGCTCAGAATCCGCTCTTTATCGGACTATGTAGATCCTGGAAACCTTTTCAAGCGAGAACGCCGTTTCTTTATCGCTTCCTTCAATAAGCGATGTGGCGCGGAGCTTGATTTTTCTGCGTCGGCGTCACTGTCCCGGGCTGGCAGTGTTGCATCAATAACTCGGGGAGGAGATTCCATGACTCGCCTGTATGGAACAACTGTGACCTATGTCACACTCAGTAGTATTTTATCGGAGGGATCTTATAAGGAAAAAGTCCGACTTGTTGCAGAGTTCTTCAATCTTGCGGGCGAAAACGGCGGAGCCGGCTCCATCAAACGCCTTGTGGAGACCTTTGACATGAGCAGCTTGCATCACCGGACCAACTACTTTAGTCTGAGTTCCCAGGATGTGCTGCACATCTTCAACCGTATCGACCCACAACAATACCCAGGTAAAATTGCCTATGTCAGGGCTTTGGATATGGTTGTAAGATTGTTACAGCTTGTGTCCATAAAGTTTTTGAGTCCTTCTTTCGGGAAGTCGGCCCATCCATCAGATTTGTTAGGGAGACTCTTCAAGACAAATTACCCGGTGCGTGATATTATACTGGTGAAGGAACTTCTTGATATCGATGAAAATGATGCGTTGAGCATCCGTTACAGGACTTCTGCCTCTGAGGATGATCTACTTTCCAAGCAGTTCAATCTTTTGGAGACTACTCGCGTGCTTAAAAATGATCTCCAGAAATTGATTTAGTTGAATTTATCGGAGAAGGTTTATCCTTTTTTGATTCATTGTTATTGAACCGAATTCTCTCTTTCATTCATTGGAGTGTCCCAGTCTTGGGGTAGTTTCAGAGTTGCACCCTGACCTACCAAGGCTACCGAGACTCTAAGTACGGTTAGTCTGTTGGCTGCAGCTATTTGTAGTCACAGACAACATAATGGCATCAGAGTACTGGAAGACATGTCCTACACCCTTAAGTATCTGCGATAGATTCTCGCTACCCTAATCGCTAGCGGTCGGTTGCGAAAGATATTTTTAAAAAGGAAGTAGGCAAGCTTACCGAGATAGTACTCCTAAGAAAACACTTATAGTGACTGCGTAGTGAACATACTAGAACCCACTTAATTGGAAAGTACATGTATTGGACAGCAAATTCATTACGTACTTTACTTTAAAAAAGTGATGTCATACTCAATTAAATTAGGCATCTTTCTCCTAAAAAGTGGTTTTTATAACCTGAAAGACAATATTTCACACACGTACATCTGTATTCTTCTATCTTTCACTTTTGGTATCTTCTAGAACACCCAATCACTGTAGCCTTAGTATTAGTTGTTGATGACTTGAATGGGACATTTCACTTTTATCCGAGAAAATATCTCTCAGTTTCTATTTTTTTAAAGACCAGAATAATTGTTGGCAAGAGAGAATGTGGCCATAATTCTAAACATTTTGATTAACAAAAAAGACATAGCCAGCTTGTTTTTCTGATAAGAAATGCCGCGTCAGAGCTTTTCATACTTTGTTCTAGGAAATTTTCACAATTTTAGTGTCAGGTTTTCACTATCCATTTTTTTGAAGAAACAATTTTACTACAGGAGGTTGCTATAAAAACGACACAAAAACTAAAAACCTGAAAACAAATATGGATAGAGTACCCGTACCTTAGTACGTTCCAACATCTTCTTCGTTTGCCTATGCAGAAGAGGTTGACGAACATTGTCTTCATTGGCCTCTCGGCGTCTGGAACAATAAACTCGGGGGACAGTGTTTTTTCAGTGTGGACGTACCAATTAAGGTTGCGTGGTGAAGATTTTTTTTTTTAAAGAAACAATTGTATTACAGGACGCCGCTATAAGAACGACACAAAAACTATAAAAAATAGAGAAAAACCTGAAAACACATCTGGATAGAGCTTCAAGATTCTTGGGCTTTTTTCACTCAAATATATGAAGAGTTTTGTTAAAACTTCTCCCAGCGGCGCTTGCCTCGGGTCTCCGGACATAAATCTAATAACTTCTGAGGTGTCACAGTTCTTTTTTTTTTTTCACAGGGCTAAGTGGTGCTATGCAGAAAACTTTCTAGCACTTTTACATTCTAGCCTTGCTTAGTGGGCTACCAAAAGTCACAGAGCGGAAAATATCGTAATAAGCTTCACTAGCTCAGTTGGCAGAGCGTCAGTCTCATAACTACGTTGTGAAATCTGAAGGTCGACAGTTCGAACCTGCCGTGGAGCATGTTTTTTTGGAACTTTTCTTATCAATCATTTTTATTCAATACTAAAAAAATCATGATTTGTCAACAACCCTACAGTTCCACCATTTTTCCAATTAATGACCCATCAATTAAAATATTTATTCTTGCCGATGCCTCTTAGTTTCCAGTTCCTCCGCGTTCTCCAAAGTATTAAGTCGCCGTTTTGGCTCCGCGTCCGATATCACACCATCGTCGCTTTCAATCTCAACTGGATCATCTACTGTACCTCGCGAGATGGCTAGCTCTCTCTCAAGTCTTTCCTGTTCGCTCTGTGATGGTAAGCTCCTATTCTGGCCAAAATGGGAGAAGCCTTCCTCGGCAGTATTCGACATCTCATTAAGTTTTTGCAGGTAATTAGTACCAATGAATCCGTTCTCAAAATTTTGCGATGTAACTTGGGATTGAACATTTTCTGTGGAAGTAGAGTTAACAGAGATTGGACTAGTTTCCCTTTCTCTTGTCTGACCACCTTCAGTACGCGGAAATGCAAAGATGCCCGAATGTCCGTTCGTGCTTGCTTTGTCCGATAATGATATCGGACTCTGAACTGACGCCTCGTTATGCAACACCACCCTATCCGGTGAGGTCTCCACTACTGTTGCTTGGCGTCTTGACTGGTTAAAGTTGGCAGCAAGCTCTTCGGGTCCACATAGGTCAATACTAATTATGGGATGTTGTACCGTGTTGGTACTTTCACGAGACACCGTTCTAGCAAAAGATGGTATAGGAAGAACAAACGACAACATCTTATACATTGACTTTCTCTGTTCCCGTAGTATAAGTTGCTCAGAAAAAAGACGCAGGAATTTAAGACGCTGAGCCACCAATTTGCGTTCTTTCTCTTCTGCTTGTCTTTGCCGTATGATTTCAGCCTCTCTCTCGTAATCTTCCACATAAGCGTTGAAAATATCTGGATTATATTTTAAAAATAGTTCCGTTTCCCGCTTGCATTTCGTAGCTAGGTCAACGGTGTATGGGAAAAGGTCTCTCTTGGCGAGTTTTTTTGACTTACCATTTGGGGAATCAGGGATTGTACTATCGACAATATCTGGGTTAATTAACAACGCTTCCCTGAAAATACGAATGAAGATCCCTGTAAAGGTGTAATCAATCAAGGCAGTCGGACCAAACCCATTGTTCAATTTTCGAATGTCGGTGATGACATGAAGAAGTGAAAGGAATTTCTGTAGTATGTTGGAGGATTTTTCCTTTTGAATCACCTCAATCACCTTGTTGGCTTGGGATGCAAAGCTCGACAATGTGGTGGAGGCCAAGAAAATCCTTACATGGAATGGGTCTATTTCAAGGATTTTCCGTGTGATTGTGCAAATCAGTGTACACAATTGTTCCCACACAACATGGAGCAGAATCATTGTGGAGTTGGCTCTTCTCAATTTTGGATACATTAGCGTCAATGATGTGAGATCCTGTTCACTATCCAACAATGAAATGTAGAATTGGGTGTACTGAAACATGTAAACAAAATGTTTTCCGGGCCTTTCATTTTCTGGTTTCCACAATTGTAGAAACGTTTTATTATTGGATCTCAATGTGAAATATTTCGACAACACTTCTTTGGCTCCATGGGCATCGCCGAATTCCGTGGATGTGATAATGGCCTGACGATAGGCAGGCTTGTGATACCATGTCTTCTTATCAAGCGTCGTGAGTTTCTTCAAACCAGCAATGATATGCTGAAAGTATTCGTTTGGGGTCTTTGCTTCCAAATCATGCCCGAAAGCTAGAAAAGAATCCAATCCCAAGTATCTCAACCCTTGCTCTATACTTAGCTTTCCTGCTTTCACGTACTTGTATAAGAGGCTCAATAATTTATATGTTGGCTCGAGGATGGGGTCACTGGGTACACTTTGTGTTTTCGCCACAGCACTTGCCTGGACCAAAATATCCAACACGTCCATGGGCTTACCATTTAGTTTGGCTTTAACCTTCGCCCAGTAGTAAAGAGAGTTCCAATCTTCGGGCACGGACTTGATGGCCAAATCCAGACATCTATCCATTAGAGTAAGACAGAACTTTGGAGTAACGCTCGGTTTATCTGCCATCTTTAAGAAAAGAGTCTTGTCGTTCTGCCGAACAAACTTGGAGCTGTTGTGTACTTGAAACGCAAGCATGTCCATGGGGCTTCGGGAAGCACTATATAGCTCATTGACGAAACTGTTCATTAGCACATTCATTACTGGTTTAAGCGCCTCTGAATCAGTAATATTGTGTCTGGTGATGGTGCTAATAGCCATAAAGTAGCAGATGAGTGATTTGCGCTGAAAGTTGGCAGTGGAAATCTTCCTCTCAACTGTATTGATTTTATCCGAAGTCCAAATCAAGTCATCCTCCACAATATAACCATATGCCTGCGCAAGAAGAATCCAACTTTCGACTCTATCGCTTCCATAGATAAGATCATAAGTAAGAATGGTGATTATTCTTTCCAACTCGACGGTACGACTTTGAGCAGACTTCTTTCGTATCTTGTAAGAGTTGAACATCAAAACAGCTTCGATGAAGTACAAGCCTTTTTGTGCGACTCTGTTTGGATGTTGAGGAGGAGCTATTTCAAGAGACTTCAACCCGTAGAATGCCTCCTTGATAAACCTAGGTCCAATGAATGACCCATCAATAAACTTCTCCACCGTCACCATATTTGCACTGAGGGCTCTGTCATTTTCAACGTCAGGATCTCCGATAATTTCGAATAGATCGTCAACAACTTGTTTCAAGTCATTTCTTGGTGTTTGGGTCAATGGGTTTGTACGGAAACATAGCGGCAAAATGAATACCGCTAGTTCCTCGGCGCTTCGCTTGTTTAGGTCTGCGCTTTTCACCGTGTAGTGATCCATGGGAAACTGGCCATGCAATTTAACTTTATAATGGTACCTGCAAGACATGAGCTGGGTAAGTTCTGTCTCAGGGAGTTTGGTTAAAGTGACAAGAGAATCTTCGGAGAATCTAAGAAACATCCCCTTCGATGAATCACAGAGATGACGCAATCCTAGTTGGTTATGCACGAGAATCAACAAGTTGCTTTTCATGGAATCTTCACCCTCTTTATGGTTGATCGAAATATAGTTAAAGAAGTAAGCCAAAAGAATGGTGATTGAGTCGATGAAAAAGTCTTTGAAGTAGTCAAAAGAAGGTTCCGATTTCGTGGCCAAAGAAATTTTCCGACTCGTGTATAAAGCAGCCTCTTCATGTAAACTAAAAAGGTAGCAAAGCTCATACATTCTTGAAAAATGGGCTAACTGACGGATCGTTATTGACGAGGACGGAAGCTGCCATTTATTTTCCAGGAGATATTTTAAAAACGTTTCAAGATGGTTTCGATAAGATGCCAATAGACTGAGCAAAAGAATTTGTTTTTCTTCTTGCTGGTCCTTGTCACCTTGGATGCCTTTGTATGATGGTGTATCCAAGAAATCAAGAATGAACTGAAGGTAGTATTCGAGACCCTTTTGGAAATTGCGGAAAGAATCCTTTTGATAGTACAGGAAAAGAATGTTCCATAAACTGAGTTTGAGATCTACCGGGCACTCATAAAAGAACTCCTTGACACTCGAAAGGGAAACCTTATCCAAGACAGCAAGCCCATGAATCACTGAACTGACCAATGATCCAGTTTCTTGGTCGTCTTGCTGGGCAGAAAAAGAGGCATCCGCATCACCTGTGGCAAAATCTTCATCAAATAAAATGCTTTCAAGCAAAGATATGGTTTCGTTGGTACTGACGGTCTCGGAGTCGCTTTGGTCCAATATCTTTGAGAATATTGAAAGGATAGATGAAGTAGAAAGCCGTCTGTATAAACCTTCCAAGGAGAACTCACCAATTTTGGTGTAGTTGGGGTACGCAATCTGGATATGAGATGCAGAAATGCCTTTGAGAAGTTCGGCCAATGTATGCAAGTGGACAACCACAAACTTCTTATCTCTCCACAGGAAACTCTTTGCAGCCACGTAATAGTTGGAAGCCCAGTAGAAGCGGATGACAAACTCGGAATTTGTCAGCAACTCCGATTCGCTAATCAAATAACTTGAAAAGAGGTTTTTAAACAATTCAGACCATTTCTCGATCCTATCCTTTACCCTTAGAAGCTCGATTGCAGTAATGTTGAAGTTAGCCTTTACCGATTTGACAAAGCTGTTATGCGCACCACTCTCCAAATTATGCTCAAGCTTTTCTTTGGTGACAATGTAAGAATTTATAAGAACCTCATAGATCCCCATAGCAAGTCTCAAGTCTTTCAATTCTCCATGCTCAAGCACTTCCCGTTCGCATTTCTCAAAATATGACGATTCGAGCTGCATCACCCAATCGGATGCCGCGTCATATAGCTGATCGTCCCACGTTGTAGTGGTTACCGAGGCCATTAAGTGCAGCAAGATCTCAATCTTGGCTTGATTGACATGACAATGCATGGGAAACCTTTCCGAGATAAACGTCTTCACAAATGTAGCGTCCTGTGTATCATAGAGGTTAACGAAATTCTTCTTGGAGTCCCCAAATTGATTACCAAACCCTGTGAGGACTTCAATAAGCCTTTTTCTATCGCTTTGGCTCTTATTTTTTGAATCGGGGTTCTTTTCGGGGAAAAGTATAGCCTCGTGTTTCTGGTGCTTCCATTCATTAAGCAACTTCAAGAAATCGTAGATGTATACTGGTTCTGAACCCTCGGGTTCCGTGTTGACAATATGTCCGACTATATCTTTCAAGAGTGGTTGATCCATGTTAAGTATGGCCTTGAAAGAGTCGTTTAGGTTATTGAAGAAAAGCTCTGTCTCGATGAAGTACTTTGGTATCAAGCGAATATCGTCTGCATCTACAGGCGCCAGGTCTCCAGGGTTCAAACGCTTTGAGAGCCTCATTGAGGACTTCTCGGCGGTTGCCAGTGGATCAGATTGTTCTGTAACGGATACGGATGACTGTTGACTCTTTTCTTTGGCATCGTTTACGTCTCCGAGATCTTCGTCGGTTAAGACTTCATTAATTGTAGCATCAGAGGTGTGTGAATCAGTAACGGGATCTTTGGTCGTGTCTCCGTCCAAATAACAAAACGATAAATCGTCAAGAGTGGTTTCTGATGCCACATATGGGTCAAAGTACTTGCATGCAAGCTTCTGGAAGTCCTGGACACGATCCTTATCTTGATGTTCCCGTATGGCCACGTTTAAGTTGTGCATCACATCTAGCCACACCGCCCCAGGCTTTAAGGAGACGCTGAGTTTATGAAACTGGGACTTTTCTAGAATTTGTGCGATGAAATCCTTCTTCAACGGAAGTAGAAACGCAAGTTTTTGCGAGATAGATGCACAGTTCGCTTTATCAGCAAATCCATAGGCCTGGAACTTTCTCCAAAGGGGCTGGGCCCAGTCGTTTAAACAGCAGATGCTGGTGGGCTCGTCAGTTTCACCAGGGTAAGATATGCAGTATTCGAGGGTAAATTTAGCTAGGCGGCGAACGTCCAAATACGTGTATATGTCGTAGAGAATGCGTAGGAGTGATTCATCAGCCTCCTCGTAGAGAAGGCAATTCACAAAGCCGTCGAGCATGGTGTAGAAGAGATCTTTCTGGAGGTCAAAGAGAGATAAAGTGTGATCGGTAGAACGCTCGAAAGCAAGGATTTCTTCGAGCGTAGAGGCCCCGGCACGCAAGACATTGAAGTGGAGGAAGCCTCGGTTGCGGAAGAACAAGAACCGGATCTTTTTGACGTTTTGTGGAATGAAACTGAGTTCATCAGGTTGGAGATTGCTGCCCCCGTTCTGGAAGCCCTTAATGAAGGAGATCTCCTCGAAAAAATGGTTCATCACTACTGCCGAAGCCGCCAACTCCTTATATTTACCATATGCATCGGCCCAACGTTGTTTGCTTTGCAAAGAGATCGCCTCGTGGTACGTTTTGTACGCGTTTTCAATCTCGAGTTCACGCGTGTGTTCTTCCTCTAAGTCTTTCTTGGACGTCGACACGTCCTCTACCAAATTTAGCGGCGAAAACGCAGACTGGGGTTAGTAAGAGTGATTCCATTTTTTATGGCTGACAATAAACTAGAAACATTTTAATAAATGTACAATACTCTTGAGTTCCTTGTGGCCATGCCTGTGAAGAATGAACATACCATTTTCTGCAATTATGGGTGGTTTTTTTCGGCGTTTTTTTGGCGTTTTTTTCGAGCTTCTGTTTCAAGGACACCTTAAGATTCGTATTCCACCTCAAGAGCGGGTATATAAATGCTTTCCCGATTAATAAGGGGGTGATATATGGACTCTGTACCCTGGTTATCTATTTCTTGGTGCGTTGCCTGTACCGCATTAAGATACTGCCGATGGGATCGTGTCCAGCGAGCGCGCCTCGATAAACGGGCCGAATACATTGCCAAGCAGTGATGTTTAAACATATAATTTTAAGTCTTTTTGAAATATTTTCATACTTGCATGAATTTTGCCAAAATTCTGGTCTGGAGAAATATATTTCGTCGTTATTATTTTTCTGAAATATCTTTTGAGTTACTGATACAGTTTTACTGTATAATTTGAGAGATAAATGGGCTCAAAATGTGAGATTGAGCAGGTGCAATCGAATAGGTAGTTCTTTGGAACAATTTGAGGACCCAGTCTTTATCAGAAAGGTATTCATCTTAAAAGATTCTTGGTGAAAATATTCTTGGTGAAAATATTCTTCGTCTTCATTTTGGAGTGGGAATCTCTGCCCATATCTGATATCCTCTTTCATTCCCGTTACTTAAATCTGTGGAATTGCCTGGAACCCCGGTTGGAGTTTCGCATCCTTCAATGTATCGTAAGTTAAGATTTGTCATTCCTAAAAATGCTTGATGATTTGAGAGCCGCGAGAGCTTTAATCGTAACTGGGATCAACGTGTTCCATATATTCGTGGCCCATCCAAAAGCTGGCGTTGTTATCGTATAGATCAAGAGGATGTATGTTCAGTTCTTAACTGCCTTCGATTGGTCAAAGTATAGTCTGCGAATAACCCACTACCTGAACCTTACTTGTGAATATTGTATCATATATTTTTATATCTATATTATTGCTTTCTACTTATATTAATTATGTTGGTGGCGTCTCCTTTAAATCTTTTGGTGTGGCCTTCGTACTTGGCTCGCTCTTGGCTATTTCAGTATTATGGCAGGTAAATCAAAACACGTCACATCTGAGAAGTTATTTTCATGATGCTTCTCACCATGTCACACCTTCTGTGGCCCAAAATCGGCACAGCCTTGCTCCACTTGTTTGATTTGCTTGGTATTGTCTTTTGTTCGGACAATTCTCGACTCTATATTCTTCAATGACCCCACTTGATGCTTGTGTCCAGCAGAAACTTCAATCAAAGGTGTATGCCTGAAGCTGGACTTTGTAAGTTGCTCTGGGATAGACACAGTTGGGCCCTAAAAATCCTCTCAACAACCCAAATATAATGCAGTAATCGCCGAGGATAATTAACCGGAACATAGTCACATAAGATGCGCTCCCCTGACTCTTCTATTCTATCTCAGCAGCCAGATCTCAGACAAGGTGAACCATATAGCAAAATCATATCCAGGACCTTCTCTATAGCCTTTATAATGGCTGAATCATAAAGCCAACTGCCTGCCACATAAATCCTAACAGGCACATTCTTGTTCTCTGTTGCAGTGCGAAACTTAGCAATCGGTCTCAGGCGTGGCTTAAAGAGCCTTTTTGCGTCTTGGGGTTTCTGTAGCTAATTCATCAACCTCTACCAAATCATTCAATGCCTCTAATACATCACCAGCATCAGACCCCAGTCCCGAAGAAGCATCACTTGGAAGCATGTCTTTGTTGTTCTTGCGTGCGAGTTTCTCTTCTCTTTCGATAGCCCTGCCTCCGGTAAGGTACCACACAATATAACACGAGAATATCCCGACCTCCATCGCTAGCACAATTGCATACAAAACAAGACTCATCACATCCATGTTGCCCACCACAATACTTAACATTGAGAACAAGGCACCCGCAGAATCCATGGCCAAGAAAAAGAAGTTGATTCCCACAACTCGACCTTTCCTCTTAGCTATCTCAAAATAAGGCGGAATAAGCCCCAATGCGATAAGTGCTGATGCGATAATTCCAATCACCAACATGGGCCATGTTTTGCCTCGACGATATAAGGGACGGAGCCAGAGGATGAATCCTGCTTCCGCTCCTACCGAACACACAAGAAATACCCCCACATATAAGATTAAACGGAGTTTTTTTGAACTGACTGGAGGATAGTAAAGAGTCTGGGCCCAGGATACTAAGCAGAAGAATGTGAAGAGTTGAGGCTGGATTCGAAGCGGTATTGACCCATCCGTACCGAAAAAGTAAATCGAGAAGGGTACTCCACTCAAGGCCCATAGAAACATCATGGACGGAGGAAAGCCAGTGCAATCTTTCGCCCTATAGTTCCGGATGATTTGAGGGATCAACTGAATGCACCAGAGCACGGTTCCAATGGTCCCCAATACATTGACTGCCACTTCGTTTGCCATAGTGTTTGCCACTTCGTTTGCCATAACTTTTGCCAGGATATTTTGGGTTTTAATTCAGGTTATCCGATGAATGTACTTCTAGTGAAATTTGGTCCATTCCAGGACTTCCGGATCATTGCTCATGGTATTTAAAGAGTCTTGAAGCAAGTTAAGACTTATTTTTTACGCAGAACAAAGATTGGGGTTTTGCGCTTTCGCGCAATTTCTCGCACAATTTTCCCAGTCCATCACATGCTGCAACCATTGCGGTACCAGAAAACGATGGGGTCCCTGGAAAAACCCATACGTTTCCTCGGAAATTAAAGTAGAATTTCTTGTCTAGGTTTCCTGCAATTTTAAGATTTGTTGGGATTCTCAGATTATGAGTTGGGCAAGGGCCTGTGCTTTCCTTGATTTGGGGGCTTTCGTGGCTCGGTACCATTGGCTCTTTCAGGTACGTGAATGCGACGTGGGAGTGTAATTTTGCGCGTATTGGGAGATAACAGAATTGAAAACAAAATCCTTCACTCCGAGTCACTATACTCGATACCCAATTCTTCTTCCTCTTCTTGTGTTTCTGTGGCAGTGTCTGTGTTTTCAATCGCATTGTGGCCTCTGCTTGTCGTCCCTGGACTGTTTGACTGGACTTTCAGGGGCAATTCGTCGGATTCTAGGTCGATAGTTTCGGTTTCTTCAGGCATCCCACGGATTGCGCTTTGCGCTCTGCGAGGTACATTTCTTAGACGCAGTCTGGAACGCAAATTTCGCGGATTTGCTTTCCCTTTTAAGCCATTGGGAAGAACTTCGCTTACTCGTGAACCGGGCTCATTAATGTGTCTTGAAAATGATTCGGTTTCTGTGGACTCATTCATGAGACTCTTTGAATTTTCTCTCGCACCATCTTCAAAGTCCCCGTTGTTTTGGGGCATCTCTGGCTCAACGAAAAATCCACCTTCATTATCTGACACAACTTGTTCTTTACTCTCAATGTGTTGCTCCTGTTGGGTCTCGATCGGCACATCCATCGATGGATCTTGTGGCAAAAAGCCTCCTTCTTCGGGATATTCCTCGGTATTATCATATCCGTTATTTTCAAAATTGGCACTGTCGAGTAAAAATCCCCCACCAATGTCTTCATCATCAATACCATCATCCGATTGTGGTTGGTATAATGTTGAACGCTTCGTGGGGCGTGGAACGTAAACGTCATCATGCGAATCTTCGTCTTCACTTCCCACACTAAAGTACCCTTCTTCATCTTCATCTTCTCTGTTCATTTTCTGGGATGACATATGGGCAGTGCGCGATTGTTCTTCGGCAAGCTGTGTACCATCATCGTCGTCCAAAGCTCCGTGGTTTCTGTCCAATCTTTTGATAATCTGTAATTTCTTTAAAAAGAAGTTCCAGCTTCTCAATGCATTGAGCTCCACTGCCTCCCTCTTTTCATGTTCTTCCTGTTCTTTCAACCCTTCCACAACAGCCAACATACCCTCCTTGTACTGAATATCAATAAGGATTCCTCCCTCTTTGGCCGTTGGCGCCCTTTTGTTCTTTTGGCCGGCTTTTCCAAAATCAAATGAAACAATTGCTTTGGCGTAGTCGATGTTAAGAAACCATCTTGCTGCAGTCTCAAGCATCTTCATGGAAACATCCAGGGAGGTTCTCACTAAGAATCCATTATCTGGCACCATGGTTGGCTTGAAAATCTCCACATTTCCATAAGCGTTCTTGGTGATTTTACCGTCGATAATTGGAGGTGGTCTGTATAACTCAGTCTGAAACTCGGCATACAATCTCACTAGACCATCATCGTCGCCCTCCTCATCAGTAAACTGTAAGTGTGCCTTCTTGGTCTTCAAAGGCTGGGCGCCGATCTTCAACACGCGCCCATTCATGTGCCACGCCTTGGGGGTTTTGAGTTTGTGGACACATGATCTTTTGTATACGGGCATGATACTACTTTTATTGGACGACCGGAATGTGCCGCATTTGCTGGAGTCGTCTTTGGGGTATATGATTTCGTCCTGTCTAAGCTGGGGCTCCAAAGCATACACCGGGTGGTTCTTGAAATCAGCCATGTTGTTGGGCGTGCCTTCGCAGATATGCCGATCATAGAACTCCTTGAGTTCCATGGCCTCTGCTTGGGTTATGCACTTTTTGGGTCTATCCACAGCCCGTAACATTTGATTATACCAATGTTCGTCTTCATCAGACGCAAACCCAATTCTTCTTTTCGCCGTTTTGGCATTATAGTACTGTGTATACCGCCTGGTTACGTCCTTGACAGAACCATAACGATCATAAGCAATCACATACCATGTTTGATGTGATTCCTCAGTACCTGGAGCATCAAATTTACATTTCCGCCGCATTGGAACCACCTCCACTACTTTGAACACGATGGGGTCGACAGTGATCCATTTCCTCGAGTACTTGTTCCACACTTCCACCCAGAAAACAGGAAAAGTTGACGCTGCCGAGGGCTTTTTTGGTGATATTTTCTCTATCGGTTTCTTTTTTTGTGACCGGATTCCTGTGAGCATGGCCTGTCGAGCGTTCGGAATAAATACTGGGTCAAACTCGGACTTTGGTTTTTTAGATTCTTTGGCCGGTTTCTCTTTATCTTCTGCCTCCTTGTTATCACCCTTTACGGGGCGGATTGAGCGGTAGTCTGGTACCTGTACCGAAAACACCAATCGGGCATTGATGCCCAAAGATCTGAGTACCGCTACAAATGCCTGAGCGCCCATATCACGAGACCCATGGAGCGATTTAATGGATTTCATGAATTTTTCAAAAGAGACAGGCTCACCAAATACCCCTCGGTTGCCCGGCTCCATTTGGGTTGCGCCCCAGTCCTTTCTCTGGAGACCGGGCGAAGACACTTTAAATTTGCGGGCAAATACCGTCAGTAGTTTACGTAAACCATCAATGAATCGTTTGGCTTTCACATAATCCAACACGTCGGCATTATCCTGGTCGAAGAGGCCCGCGATTTCTGAGGATACAATCTTTCTGAGCAGCTGGAGAAGCCGCTTGTTGCTACACCACCTGTTCCGCACAGTCCCATGGCACACCATTGCTAAAAGGACAGTCTTATGTATGAGTTTACGAGCCTTGCGCTCTTGCTTCGATATGGGAACAAAGGTTCTTTTCTTCTTTGCATGGGCAGGTTCTTTTTGTCCGTTATCAATGGCAAAAGTGAGCGTTTCATTGCGCTTATTCTCGTCTTCTGGCCTACCGGAGAATATATCCATATCGACATCTTCGAGGTCGTCAAAATCATCGGAATCGGCTTCTGAGTCAAAGTCTTCGTCGCTGGTGCTTCCATGGGCACTTTCGGTACGTTTCCTAGCCTTTTGCTGCTCGGGCACGGGAGTTTGTGCGATAGAAACACGTCCGTTTGTGGCTATTTCTTCAAGGTCCACGTCCTCTAAGTCGACATCCTCGAAATCGTCGGTGCTTTCTGAAACCACCTCGACGGGCTCTACAGGAGGTGGCACAGCTTTTCTCCGTTTCCTCTTTGGCGGTTCTGGGTCATTGTTTTTTCGTAGACTTTCACGAAGTAGAGATTTGTGGGTGTGATTCATTAACAAGATGAAGGCAAAAAATGCGATAAGGATGCGATGAGATTATGATTATGCGAGGTTAGGGTGTGGTGATTTTGGCTTTATGGAGAGTCTTTTTTTTTCTTTTTGGTGACCTCTAATTCTAAATCTATGATTGATATGGCTGTAGTTCTATTTCATGAGTTTATCACTTGTAAGAATCGACTGACTTTTGCATTCCGTATTCTACGAGTCGCGCAAGGATGATTCTTTAGGTTGCGAAATTTCGGAACCAAATGGATATCGTAAAAATGAAGACTCTTTGAAAAAATGGAAATAGGGAAAATCCATCAAAATGATCATTTATTACGAATAGATTTTGCATGATTTTAGACACAAAGATTTTTCTTTAGGATAAGCGGAAGTTTAAAAAAAGTTTGCTCTTTCGTCTCTCTTCATCTAGTGTCTCTTCAGTGAGGCAAAAGAGGCCCTGCTTAGTTCGCATAGAATTGTCCTCGTACGTCGGTGCGGTTGGTAATTACTAAATATTAAGCCAGTCAGAGGCAGAATTCTTGAAATGTATCTTCAAATTAAAAATATCGAAGAACTGTGATTTGGCACTCAAATTCATCTTACTTCACGTATTTTGGTTGCATATATTAAAAACCAGTGTTTATATGAATGGGAGGATTTCTGAAGAATCCAGTAATGCACCCACGTTAGGTATTTCCGATCTGAACATTAATTAACATGGTACAACGTAATGAGTAAATACTTGGTCACTGGGATATTTAAGTTTTCAGTCTTTTTTAGGAATCTCGTGACACCGTGCAGCAATTAATGTCAAGAACTGCCTTTAGTCATCTTTACAAAACTACTCAGTGATGCATTTGATATCAGAAATTCTTTCAAGAGATCTTGTAATTCACCTTCTGAGAAAAGACTTGTTCTTTATTTCTCTTGCTTTCTGGGGTCGAACTCTAATTATTGAATGATCTAAAACCGCGTCTTTAAGGTGGTCCACAACGGGGTTAATGATAGTATAAAGACCATAACATGAGTCCTGAATCCAGAATAAAGACTCACTCAAATATTCTATTGTTCTAAAACATCAAAGAATTTAAAGTTGGAGGCTTTAGACGTGTATTCTCAATGAAAGTATTAACTGAGGAATTTACATATGGTTATACAGAGGTTCGCGGTTGATCGACCTCACTTTGTATCGCAGCAGTACTAAATTTGAAAAGTGTTTGACTCAATTGAGGCCAAGATTTCGAGATTAACTTGAATTTCAAAGAGATCAAACCTGTATTTTATTTGAAAAACATCAAATTCAGTGAAGTTTTATCTAATGCAATTAAGATTGTTGTTGTATGTGGAAGTGATACTTTTGCGCATGAATTGCTGGAACAAAAGGGCTTTAGAAGTGATTTACGATTGCAAATTGAATGAGAGTCCGAGGGTGACGATTGTATAGTTGTGGATATTAAGCAGCATTAAGCAACAGTAAGCAACAGTAAGCAACAGTAAGCAACAGTAAGCAACAGTAAGCAACAGTAAGCAACACAGATCTACATTGTATCACACGTCAGAGCACTACATAAATTATCACTAGACTGAACTAGCGGAGGTCTAATCAAGTCCAGCCTACGGCACACTAATACACGAAGACATTTTGTTCGACAACTTATTTTTGTATATACCACGCCTTTATTTAGATGTGCATTCCTAGTCGTTTAACTTATTTCATTTTCAAGAATACAAAGCTCGGGAAAAATCTAAATTTCCTACTAGTTTCAGGATAAGAAAATCTCCAAAGATATCTACGTGAGGCAAGTCAAACTTATCTATTAACTACATTC
>JAJMAK010000016.1:0-11596 GCA_030572615.1 Metschnikowia lachancei
ACACAAAGCTGTGCACATATCAACCAGCGCGTATGCCTGGTCACAACACCTCAGGTAGTGTATATAACGGTACGCCGTACCGTACGCTGTGTACGCCAGACACAATGCGTACCCGTACGAAACATCGTACATTATGTACGACGTACAGTACGCCAAGCTGTACGGGTACGCTCGTACGCGCATTTTGGTCTTCACTGATGTCGCTTGTTTTCAAGATCCCCAAGAATCCTTCTCTTATGTCTTTGTTCAATCTTTGTGAAAAAAGCACTTTCTCGTCGAGCAGAGGCTTTGGTTTCTATTGATCTGATGTGTTCATTCGCTCTTTTTTTCGTCTAATTGGTTGCTTATATCAGTGTCGACTCCGTTAGTACCACCATAAATTTGAAAATGGTGAATGTTTGTGAATATTTTTTGACTTGTGGAAATTAACTGTTTTAAATACCCAAATAATAGCCGTCTTTGTTCCTTCAGGTATATATATACATTTTCATTTTAGAGGCATTTGTTACTTTGCTCTTCAAAAAGATTGGGACACTTGACCTTGACTTGAAGAGAATCCATTTTTACTTTCAAAAGAACCACCATCTTCACAATATCCACCCTACACAATATTTCTCCGAAACACAGAAGCCTTTACAATCCCTGTGGGGTTTGAAGGATGTCTCACAGTTACATTAATTTATCACAAAGATTTCCCAGAGTGAACTGCTCTCCCGGAACGTGGGATCTGAAAACACTCTACCAAAAGTTTCTGATTGGGCAGAAAAACATGAGAAAATCTTTAATATACCTAGAACCATATGGATTGGCAATTTCGGACTACATAAAAGATTTCAATAAGAGTGTGATGTTTGAGGGAACAAGGAGTATCTTTCAAAAACTTTGGGGGTCATCACTGACGAAATCGATGGAAGCTGTAGTGCCATCCAAGACGTATGCACACTTATAAATGGTCGCTTTCCTCAAAATCTTTCCCCTTATACTTGAATTATACCAAGAAATCTCCCAGACATCAAAAACTCGACTCAAAACTTCCGTGAGGCAGTGCATGTTTTCTCTAGAACTTGCGATCTCTCCATTCATTTCTCTTGATGATATCAGCCTCAAATTGTTCCGGAAAATAGTGGGAAGAATGATACATATGAGTGATATGACTCTATGTACGATCAACTAACCCATACGAGAGAAATGTTCAGAAGATTGCTCGTAATATAGAGATAATGGTGAATATACTTTGTGGTGTCATAAGTGAGATAACTGTTGAAGAAACAAATGCATACAAGCAACAATTTTGCCCATACATGAACATAAATGCACTATCATTGACGAAACACGGATAAGAGAAGATCACCATTCGATAGGGAAAGTTTCGGCTGTGGCAAAAACACTCCAGACAGCTCTGGCCTTTTTAAAAGAAACTTATGAAGCTACCACGCATGGAAAAGGTAGGTCTACTCACGACACTGGCTCCTACTTACCATATCAGGTATTCGAGTTCAAGTTGGAGATTTGTAGGACGTGCCACTAGCTGAACCTTTGTTTTGCGAGCTCTTGTGAGTGTAGGCATGTCACGCAATGTTTCATAAGTACATGACCATCATATCCGAAGTTATAGTGTCGAGCAACCGCTTTCATTAAGTGGGAAGCATCACATAGTCCAGCCATGTGGCTCTAATGTAGCTCTAATATAGCCCGACTGTAAGTAAATGACCATAAGTCTGAGTCAGATTTTGGTGTTCCATGTCAATTTCCTCCTACCCGGCTATGATAAGGATAGTCAGTTGAAAATACCAACTGTTGATTCAGTTTGTTTGAGTTTGGGCCTGTGATTGAGGAGCAAGAGCCCTGCTAAGACAACGCTAGGTCCTTTGGAAGCTCTTTAGAAGTGAATAGTTATACTATTACGGCTCAATTCGAAACAAAGACCGGGAAAACCCAAAAGAAGAAAAAACAAACTCACACATTGATATCGCATGGGTTGCTGCGAAATTATCAGAGAAATACCCCGAATTATTTGAGGTTTTTATTCCTAGGGTCACTAACTTTGTCTCTGATAAAACACCCCTGATTCTTTTGGGTACGTGTAAGATGATCCAATTCATCTACGCTGATTCTCCAGTATCTCGCCCAGCCCCCCTCAAGCTTATTCCCCAATTGATCTCACATTTGAAACACTTCATAACCAGTGGATACATGCCAGACTATGATTTCACAGGTATCACCGACCCATTCTTACAGGGTTCTTTTCTTGTTTCTTAAATGGTTTAGTTGGTATTATCTCGCAATAAATACTTTGGATACTTACTAACATCGATTCAAATATCTAGGCCTCATTCCTGAGACGATATTACCAGCGCCAGATGGAGCCGCAAGCAGAAAAGCGGGAGGTGGCATTTTGATGGTTCTTCACCTACATACATTATATTGAGGATTAAAAATCACATACTTATGATAATACAAAACATTAAGGAACTGGCAATTCTTACAAAGCCTCATTAATACGTACAAGAAGTAACCGCCAGAAAAATCTTGCGGTTTTTCGTCTACCTAACCTCACGAGATATCAAACATGAATGGGTCATCGGCAATAGTTTCCTCCATACCGTCAGTCTTTCTTTTAGGCATACGATATCGGTCTCTAAACAATGACTTCTTTAGAGTCATCCGGTGTCTCTTTCATGATTAGCCCTGGATCTTAAGGCATCCTGGGAACAGTTGGATATCGATATTTTGGTCAGATAAGCAACCCTCAGTTCCCCTGAAACCCCTGGTACTCCTTCCATCTTGGCTGCAGGCGAAACCCTTGATTAGTCTTGTAGACTCTTCTGGACTTACCTGGAGAATACTGCGTATTTGGTTAGCTGTCCCCCCGTTGGTTTTCTCTGGGAACTTACACCAGTTTGTTTTTGATGTGTCCTCTTATAAGTCCTAGTAATGCAAGTCCCGTACCACGTTCCTTACATTTTCTGAAATTCTATCCAGGCATAATTAATTGGTAAGTTCAAAATCCCCAAAACTTTTTGGCTTCCTGACTTGCTACCGAAATTCACAAGAAAAACAATTTCCACACATATAAAAAGGTCCTCTTTTCCCAAAAGAGTATCATAATCCCCTTTAGCCAAGTTTGGGAGTTTTGATCACAGCACAGAGGTATAATAATGACTCAAGTTACGGATTGCTTCGCAAATGGCTGAACTTTTAGAAATCATCAGTAGCCGGCTCAAAAGGTACAGAAAGACCCGCAACTTATGAACACCTGATGGAGACGTATTGAAAATAAATTCACTTTCCTTCTTGCTGCAAATTACTTATGTCGGTAGACACAAATGACTTCTGTGCACCACTTGAACTTCAGTGCATCCTAGTGAAGATGGGTTTTTCTGTTGGTAACTATGCGACAGGCTTATGCTTGTGCTACTACTATTAAGTGTACCATTTTTAAGGAAAGACTAGGGTTTATACCCTAGACTATGACGTGTAGATAGGAGGGCGACTGGTCATGCCACAGTCGAACGAACTAAAGGAGTCCTGGTGGACGTAGATAGTTAGAAAGAGCAATCTTTCTTAAGTCTAGCAAACGAACACACATCCCATAACCATACTTATTGTAACACACTCGGCGATTACTTAACAATCATTTGTAATAATTTAATCACAACTACAGAAAAAGCTATAAAATTCTTACAATGTTTATGTTTTGCATACACTGGCTGCCGCACCCCAGAAAATGGAAACGTTCAAAGAAATGATTCCATTATCTGTTCAGCAGGAACTCAGTCCACCTGAACTAAGATCCAGTCTTGTCAGCAAAATTTGTTTCTCTTACAAATTTGTGTCTTCTACAGGAACTGATCAGCCCTCTATACACTACGACAAGTTGACCAATAGAATTGTTGGGTGTGGTAGGAGTGCATACAGCGGAATTCCTAGATTTGATTTGCGGATTGAATTTCTTATAGACCTTTAACCCTTGTCGTCCTCTCCACCGGGAATATAAACCAAGTTACATGTGATAAGCTAGCTAGTCAGGTCTACTAGTGTGCTTTGTTAATCACCACCCTACGATCCAAGTATTTCCAAGTCTTCAGTTAAAACTAAGGTACTTAATCTTCCTCCTGATGATTATTTTCTTGAGGCCTGCTAGCGCGGGAGTCTACTTTTCTCTCTCTGTTTAACTATCATTCGTAAGTGATGGTGAAATCATGTTACACGTGCAGAGTTGTAGGCGGGGAACACCCAAACCGTATGAGCCATCATTCAACAGGATATGCGACTTGTGCAATTTATGTGCGACGTTGTCAGTTCAATCAGGCAAAGCCTTCTCTCGCATCTCAGAGATTCTTTCCGATAACGGAAGGCCTACCACGGTTTGGAATCCAATTATGAAAACAACTGCCTCCATCAAACAACTGTGACTCTTTGGTGGTCAAAAGTTTTGCGATTGCGCACATCAGAATGGAATTATATAACCTGTAGGGTGTGATCCAATGGATGTCTACACAAAATGTCCTCTTTACTTTGTGATGTACATTAAGTGCTTTGAATAAATGTGGGATGTTTTATTTTCAAGCGAAGACAAATTTACTCTTTTGTATCGAATATTGAAAGTCTGCAACATCACCTTTTCTAGGCAAGGTTAATCATGGGAAATATCACTACCAGGAAGCAAATACCAGGATTAAAAATCGACAAGATTCTCAGAAAATCGCTGTGCCCACGTGTCCGAAATTCGGATATTTTTGGATTCCAGAATTGGTAGACATTCATCTCATTTTGGAAAGAAAGTATATTTTGACGAGCTGCTGACGAGCAAAAAAGAAACTATCGCTAACATCTACTAAGTATTCCATCCCTGGCAGAGTTCAGGTTATGGAGACGAGACCTTGGTCGATTTCAAAACTGTTTCTTCATCTACCCGTTTCCTTATCTACCTGGTAGGTCAAAACGGCAAATATCACAGTCGAAAAAAAAGCTGATCACCTTTCGAAGTACGGCCACTCTAACGGTTCTGACGTACAAAAAGAACCCCTGTAACCCTGGTAACCCTGGTAGTGGCAGATCTTTTAGTACCCACGAGGAAATATTTGACTATCCAGCAGGAAAATGCACAGTCATATGGATATACGAGGGGTGGCTTGAAAAGCGCAATTGTGTATAAGCGAGCACGCCAATCACATGAGGCTTCAAATTTGAGGCGGGACGCGCACAAGCCATTGTATGCAAGCTGCATATTTCATAAATTGGGTGCAGTCTTCGAAGAAATTTGGACGACCGGCATCTCCAATTCGAGTACTGCGTATCTGGATGGGAAACGTCCTGTTAAGTGTTTATCTTATATTGCTTTTTTTTTTTTTTTTTTTTTTTTTTTTTTTTTTTTTTTTTTTTTTTTTTTTTTTTCTTTTCGTTTCTTTTTCACCTTTCTGATCTCTCCGAGATCGCCTTTTTCAAGCATTTTTGAAGGAAGTTCCATCCAGATAGCATAGGCCGAAAGAGAAGACGAAAGAGCAAACGCCCCGGCAGCTCTTGTTTACCATTACTATTACTGTCTCGCCCTATGTCACATTCCTCTAGTGATTCCCGACCCTATAAACGCCAGCGAACCGTTACCCAAGACGATGTGGACTCTTCTTCAGGTGATAGAACAGGCCAATCAGCTATCAGCAGGAATAAAGTGCCAGCATTTTCTGACTTAGCTTTCAGTCTTCTGACAACCTTCTTTACACAAGCATATCCTTTGAATTCTGGCCGGCTTCCTTCTTATCCACATCTTCCTTATTTAGATTACGCCCCGTCCTACATTCCATCCCATGTTGAGAATCACCACAGGCTGTTCCCAGGACAAAGTTCCAACGTGGTGCGCTTGCCATCCATCTCTAACGTGCTTGATTCACTGCAACCTTATTTTCCCAAATACCCCCCAAATGCCTCTCAGATGGGTGCGTTCAATGGCGGGCCAGTTCCAATTCAAAGACCGGTGATATTTTCACACAACTCACTTAGGGATAGGGGGCAAACTTTTGTAGGCACAGATGTACCATATCAGTACCCTCATCGGGTTGAAGAAGTCGCCGAAGTTCCCTCGGCACTCGGGCACGAATATATGTCTTATACAGGCCCTGGCCCACTGTGTTCAAATATCAACACAGAAATCTCCCGCCATACTTCTTCCAACCTTCCAAGCCTTCCATCTTTGCCACACTTACTGATTCAACAACCTCAAGTGAATGAGATCATCAGGCCTCAGTACCAAGAAAACGATACCCATATGATACCCAGACACACCCAGCAGGCCAGAATGTCAGTAGCTGAGCCTGTCACACAAGTTATGAGGGAAGCAGCCGAAGTGTTTACTAAACTTCTCCCCATGTTTTTTAGTGTAACTGGTAGCACAGTCAGCACACTTCTAGCTCAAGTGTTGAACGAATGCCATCATCATTTTTCCCCAGAAGACTTCTTCAATTTACTTTACAATACGAAAGCACAATGTTTGAGATCGAAACTGACTAAATCACTATATCAACTAGACAGTTCGGAGTCCGCAGAACTGAAACACCGCGCACTCGAGTTATGTCTTCTCGTTATTGAAGCTTTTAAAGACCCATTAAGTCTTGCGATCCGCTTCAAGTCCGAATCCCTTCGAAACTTACGCTTCGCTTCAATAAACTTCCATGAAGTTCTTCGCGAGTTTTTGGCTTTGAAACTTATTTTATCGGCCATACAGCCAGTAAAAGATCAATCTTATGATCATTCAAGCGTTCCACGAATATCCGTCTATAAGGCGTACTATATCCTTTGCCAAAGACTTATACGACGTTATCGGAATTTTCTGAGCTTGGCAGGTAAAAGCATCATTTTGGGGCAGTCTCAATTAGGCAAAATGACGAAGGTGGCATACCCCAATTTGCGAACAAAGAGAATAGGAAGTAGGGGTAACTCCCGGTATCACTATATGCACATAACTTGGAATGAATCCAGTGTTGATACCGATGTTATCACCATGCTTGATCTTGAACTACCCCAACTCGAGGAATATTTCAAGAATGGTGGGAAATCTGACATTCCAAAGATCTCTAAGAAGCCTCATCAAATTGACCGTGTTGAAAAAATGCTGGTTCCAAAACCCATTGGTATGTCTGTCCCTATGAACCCATGTTACAATTATGTTGATTTATCTTACAGATTCCCTTATTCTGATTGTTCCCCCCGAGTGTGGAAAACATTCGAAAATGAAAAGCCTCATCAGTCTAAATGGGCCGAGGAGAATATCGCGAGGTCTCTAATTGCCTTACACACTTATGATGTTCAATTGGGGCCTCTTGTCCACACCTTTGGTGCAGGTACCTTTCTTGGCGAAGACAATGACATGTTTCTGAAGACCGCGATTCAAACAATGTATGTTTTACAATGCGCCTCTGCAGAAAAAGAAGCTTATATGCATCTTTATCTTCTCTTGCTACTTCTAGTATTTCCATTCATTATTGCTTCCGATGAAGAAGTTCCTGCGGCAGCAAAAGCTAAGCTTCGACATTCTTTAAAGACTTGTGTCGCGGAAGCTGAATCCCTCATTTCAAGCTCGGCCTCGATCGATCCAATCAGTCTTAACTCATTCACGAAACTCTTGAAGAAAATGGTATCTCTCAGTGAAATGACACTGTGCACGATCAAGCCTCAGTATACTGATAGAGTCGTCAAACAGGTTGTTGAGGATGTGGAAGTGGTGGCAAATTCCACAGGCGATAAATTTACAGGCAGACTGAATTTGGAACAGATTTGCGTCGAAGCAATACTAAGGCCTATCAATGCGTTCAACTTTTCATTCATTGATAAACCATCTGCAATGTATCAGCATGATGAATCTGACGCTATCTCTATGCTAGCAAAAACTCTCTCAAAATATGTAATTAGGGCCACAGATCGAATTCTGAAAGTACCAGAGTTTGCGAGAACTCAGGGATTGGGTCGCGTGGCACAGGATGTACCATATCAATTGTTCAAGATCTCTCTGGAAAACTTTCATGATCTTGCGACAAACCCATTATTCTTGAAAATTCCTTTGCCCATCATGACTTTTATTGTGATGCATGTAATGAGTTCGATGCAATATGGTGAGATACAAAATACCGGGAGAAGCGACACGGAATTCGCCGGAGAAACTTCCAAATGTTGGTGGTTTCTCTGCTCCATGGTTCAAGAGTATGTGGCAATTATTTCAGAAGTGGTTATTTTGAGTAAAGCTGTGGCTCAATGGCTGCCAACTTCAAGGACTTCAATTTGTGTTTAGGGAATTTTATGTCATAGGAGTCAAATGAACGTATGGCGGAAATTTTGGTGCTATTAGGTGAACTTTTCTTTTGTGGGTTGGAATGTTGGAGGCATGCAGACATGGCAACACATTTGTGCAATCGATGTACATGTACTTTTGCAGGTGTTTGCCCAGCTAAGATAGATTATTACTATCGTATGGTGGAAATAGTATGAGCCGACAAAGTCACTGGGAAAGTGGCTGTCGAACGCAAATTTCTTACTCGTACAAGGTTCTGTA
The DNA here is from genome assembly GCA_030572615.1 of Metschnikowia lachancei. NCBI lineage: Eukaryota > Fungi > Ascomycota > Pichiomycetes > Serinales > Metschnikowiaceae > Metschnikowia > Metschnikowia lachancei. The sequence goes on from JAJMAK010000016.1 coordinate 8,543, forward strand.
GTAGGATTCTAAGACGTGGGAACTTTTACGGTCCAAAAGTCTGGTCTTTATGTTTATTTACTGGGCATAAAAAGAGAACACACTGAATCCAAGACACTATAAGACATATTTTTTATTCGATTGGTTTATGAACCTTGCGGAACATCCAATGGGAGTCCAAAGATGAAGAGACTATTTATTTCAACTGCGGAGAGTGTTGAAGGTATAGAACGACAGTCTCGGTAACCTCCTTGGTTACCTATAGGTTTCTGGTCGTTGTAATCTGACCCACTGAATGTCTGTCTATAAAAGAAGGTGGGTTCGCCTCTTCAGGGATGTCTCTTTTCTTAATTAACCAATCCACCGTCTTTCTAAGCTACTCTACTTCTGGACTAGATATTCCTTATAGCCCTATTCTATTTAAGCTGTGAATGAGGATACAAATGACAACTCTTCTCTCTCTCAGAGTGCATCCCTTCAGGTTGTCATCCAGGTTGTCATCCAGGATGTCTCAGAGAGTGAGGGAACGCCCCCTCAGGTCGCTTTGCTCCCTGATGAAGTACCGGTGTGTCAAATAATGGGTCTAGTTCTTCCTTCTGTGATCACAAAATTCCCGATGGTTCTCCGATAGAGATAACGTGTCGTGGGGATCTGCTTATGAAGCACGTGCATCGGATTACACAACATGAGAATGGTTATTCAAACAGCACTTGTGCAGACCACCCCTTCACACTAGGAAGTCCTTTTGAAATAATTTAATATCGTCGACACTACAGGCTGCCCATACGCTACCCCGTGCTTGATGTATCGGGTAATTATCACCAAGATTAATATATAAGGGAAGTTCTAGCACAACTTCCCCCAAGAAGCCTATTTCTCTTTTTCCTCAAGGGATCTGTGCTTATTGATAATGGCATACATGTAAACCTTTCACAAGTTGCAACATGTACAACGAGCTGCCTTATTTGAAACCGAGTCTTGTAGGGGATGTCGAATCTACCATTGTAATACCCCCGGCTCTCAGCCCCTAAACTCACAAAAGGACCGTCTTTGAGATAATTGCTAACCCTGACCGCTCTTTCAGTCTACATGGCATACTGGCAACTCATGTAATTCGTAATTTCTGCTCCTTTCCAGTCCCCAGACATTGAACATTCGACCCTTAGATGTTGATTCTCATATTGTTGAGTGGTACCCTCTGGTATTGGTAACATTTGCTATCAAGGATTCAAGAAGGGTTTTGATGGTGAGGAAAGGGATGTTTCTGTGCTGTTTTCCATGTCATTTCTCTCTTCTCTGCGTATCTCAAACAATTCGTTAGGGATAAATGTTGTCAGAAAAGGCTTCTTACCAGAACAATTTCTCGGGAATACATGGAGACAACTATCAATCCGATCTTTGAAGAGGTTTTCAACACCATTCTGATCCTTAAAGGCGATAATGACCTTTTCGCCCGTGCGAGTAATGGCCCAGTTGACGGTTTAATTAACTTCATTCAAGCTCATGGTTTTGATGATTATAGTATTTGTATTCGTGTGCCTAATGTCTTGCTAACTAAGATCAAAGGTGAAAAGAATCTTATGGAGTTTCTGAATGGGTGGAAGAAGGGAGTCTCTTGTCGTACTGGTGTGGAAGATGTGGCTGCAGTTTTTGTTGCTAATGTAACTAACCTTGGTCTTTTGCCTAAGAGGTTATATGGTTCGTCATGCACTACTGGTGCTGGCCAAAAATCTGGACCTAAGAAAAACAATCGGAAATCGGAGTAAATCGGGTAAATCGAGCTCTGCTGGTGTAACAAAGGCCAAGGTCAACTCACATGATTTTGTGGATGCTGTGACGTTTTTGCACTTTATTTTTGTGAAACCATGGCCAATGATAATGCAGAATTACACCTTATGGAATTATTGCCTGCATTGACTAATACAAATAATGTTGTTTATAAACCCAATACGTGCTAGTACCATATTGGGGAGATTTATAATTCCACCAAGATTTAAGACGCAACTTTTTGGGGTTTCCTCCACATGGGACCCAAAAATTCGAGTTCAGCTCGACAAAGAAAAGACGACTTTGTTTTGCGTTTACTTTTGTTTGCTTTGTTTGCGTTTGCGTTTGCTTTTGTTTTCTTTTTTGTCTTGCGTTTTGTTTTGCGTTTTTTTTTTTTTTGCGTTTTGTAACGTTGCCTTGCTGCAAAGGTTCGTAGCACGACACCTCAATATGCAGTAAATGATTAAACCTTGGTCATTTGATATTCACCCCGATATTGGTGCGTCTGTTATTATGAAAGAAGTAACTAATGTTTCAATGTTCGAAGTATGAGGTATTATATCACAGGGTCCCATGAAAAATTCGAAGAATCGCATGGTACCGGTACAGTTCATGATATACTTTCGCATTGAACTCCTCTAACCAGTTTTTTCTCCTTATAATGAATGTCCCTTGGGTCCTGAAAACGAGATTCTGATCTTACTTACATATTCTTCGCCCACACGAGAAACTATCCCTTTGATTCACTACCGATTGCGCCATCAATTTCATAGGTCAGAGGACAAGAATGGCTATTTCGATATTCCTAGGGTTGAAACCTCCATAACGACATGCGTCCAAAAAGGTACACCACCGGGGCATCTCGAAAAGGACCACCATCAGCGCATCTACACTGGAAACTCTTGGGGTCTCCCAATTAATGTAATTATACGTGAAGTAACTATGAAGGACAAGGTGGCTTGTGTCAAGTAATTCATTGACCTGAAAGATGAAGTTGTGGCCGGTAAAAAAGTTAGCTCTTGAGGAGTTTATCGCCTCCAATCATGGAGCATTTTTCAAAGATCCAGAAAGCAATAATATGGAGAGGGACACTGAGGCCCAACCTGAAGTCCATCTTCAAGTTGATCACTGGACCAATGTGTTCAGAAACATAATTCTTTATGAAGAAATACTAGACTTTAACAAAGACACCGTCAATATTCTCAAAGTGTACCTTGATCGTTGAAAGACTCAAAGATATAAGGCTTTGAAGCAAATTCTGTTAGGTTTGTCATCTTCATGGAGGGGACACGATACTTCTAATGCTAT
>JAJMAK010000016.1:18605-107101 GCA_030572615.1 Metschnikowia lachancei
GAAACTCAAGGAGATAGAAGCTCTGCTTCCATCTTCCCTGAGTCGTTCTTTTGCTGCTAGTCCTGTCGTCACCACCACTCCTTCGTCGTTCAGTTCCCTCAGTCCTTATACGCACGTTAGGACAGTCTACAAGGTCGTTCCTCACACTACGAACGCCTACAGCTTCGATGCGCACATCACGCTCGCTAGACTTCAACACCTCAGTTGCTTCAATTCTTATAATTCCAAGTCTCAAAAGGGGTCGTCACATACAGATTTAATGATCTAATAGAGACCGAAAGTGACGGAACATGAGCTGTTTTGAAATTGTCGTTATCATTGATTCCTGGAAATATTAGTTGATCAAGCCAAACATGTATTGATAATAACAAATAAATGTCTTGCCGTTCAACACACCGAGCAATGAGGGAAGTCCAGGCCTGAGGTTGCTATTGCTCCATAGCACATGACATGCGAAGCGGCAATATATGTAATTGTCGAATGATGTCGTTCTAACACCACTGATGTCGTGCTAAGACCACTGATGTCGCGCAGAATGTGGGCAAAAAAGTGATACCGGGAAGCGAGAAATTCCTCCATATTTACAAGGAATTATTAGTGATTTCAACAAGGGGTACCCCTTGTATATTTTTGTTTTGTGATTGTGATTGTGGTCGTCATTGGTAACGCATGCATTTTCTTGGACGACACAATAATTGAAAATACCGAACTGTTTACATTCACAGCAAATGCGAGATGTAGCAAAGGGACTGAGGCCTTTCTGCACCCCCTACACTACTTGGAAACGCCGCCTCTCAATGTAGACGTGTAGAAATTTATCTTCACATGTAACCTCCCCAATGTTTGTTCATGTGGACTGCATTTATTGAAAGAGTGTGGAAAAAGCTCCGCCTGCATTTGTATTCATTTGTTCAACTTGTTTTTCTTCGACTACTTTGATTAGCTAGAAGCGGATATCATTAACATCATTATTTCCCGAGAGTCACGAAAATTGGTATACCTGATAATCCTTATCCAAGTGAATGAACAATTAAAGAAACAAATAAGAAAGCTCTGACAAAATATCCGCAACCTAAACATTAATTGCCAGTGTGCTTGGCTACCCTTTTGTCCATTGAAAATCTGTGTTTGGGACATGTCTTATGACCGTTTACGCACTACCCAAGGAGACCAAAGCTTTCCCCAGGAATCTGTGTTATCAAACTATATCGACGAAAATGTCTCTCCTTCCGAAGACCTATTTCTATTGGAAATTGAAACGAGCATGGCAAACCCTATATCTTCGAATTATGTCGATCCTCTAACGATGTCTACGAATACACCCGGTTTGGATGTCGTTTCCGAACAAGTCTTTTTAGAAGAAACATCACCCATATTTAACGGAACTATGGCGAAGCCGTTTGTTCTTGAAGTCGAAGCTGGTGCGAAAGTTGTAAGCCAACCGTCCAGTCTCAACGAAACTGGATCAATGCATCTTGTGCTGGAACAGCCCCACTTCCAAATAGGTGAATCGATGCAGTTACGGTATCTTGCACCACTAACCCAACAAGATTTCAAAGACGTGGAAGATAAAAGCTCTAAGATCCTGGAACAATATCGCAATATGCCAGGAATTCCGGAATCGTCTCTCTTAACAAACGTACGACAGAAAGCGAAAGAAGCTTTTGTCAAACTTGCTCCGTCACTCAGAAAAGTCTACGGAACTAACTTCTGTACCTTTTTAGTGGAATTTTGGCAATTATCACCAACATATCTCTTTGGATTTCATCTTCAACCTACTTTACCATGATAGTAGTGAAGCATTGGAATCGCTAATGAGTTCTGAATGCGTCGGCATTGAAAATATTGATATCATGGAACAAAAGCTCACAGCACTCGAGCTTTGTCGTTTGGTTATAAAGAGTCTTCAAAGCACACAATCCATTCTGGATTTTGATGCAGGTTTTGCTTCAAAACAGCTGCTATGTGGTAACAACTTTCATGAGCTTCTGAGATGCTGTTTGGCGATTCAGATCTTATTCGCCTCGGTCAAAGAGCTGGAGAAGTCTGCCCTGGGTCAATATTCTATTCCACGACACTCTGTTTACAAGGTTTACTTCATTATCTGCCAAAACCTTACACGACGTTCCTCAAATATGCTGAAGGGAACAGCATATAGTCTCATTTTGGGCCGGTCAACATTCGGCAAACTTGCCAATTTGGTACGTCCGACTTGCGTTGTCAAGAGAATAGGAAAGAGGGGAAGTTCGAAGTATCACTATGTCGGGTTGACTTGGAACACGTCCATAGTTACCCAGGATATCCTTCATTTGGTAGACCTTGACATGCTTCAAGTTAAAGATCATTTTCAGAAACCTGGTGGAGTGAGCAGCAACCAAACCCTTGCAAAACTTGCGGAGAGCCTGTGGTCAAGAAAGCAAAGTCTTCCAAGATCACCAGGCAAAAGTTCATCGTTATCTTTTTCACAAAGTTTGGATAAACCTTCGTACACTTTCGTTGATATATCGCAAACATACCCTGCTTCAGATTGTTCTCCACGGGTCTGGGAAAGAACGCCTAATTGCATTCCAAGACAGTCAAAATGGTCCCAAGATAATATGGAAAGATCATTGGTGGTTTTGAAGACTCTATGTATTGACTTACAGCCCCTCATCCGGAACTTTAATGCTGGATATTTCTCAGATGACAACCCTGCTAGTCTCCTGAATAGCGTCTTTCAAGCAATGCTTACTTTACAAGCAGCTTCAGCTTCGAAAGAGGCTTACCTCCATCTATATTTTATCATTATGGTAATAATCTTCCCCGTGGTCATTGCTTCAGATACCGAAGTGGATGCATCTGCGAAAGCCCAGTTTCGAAAGTCGGTGAAAACCTGCGTTGGCCAGCTTGAATCCGAGGAGACCTCTCAATTGGGCATCGATGAGACGAGCTTACGTACTTTCCTGGGAATCTTAACCAAAATGGGACATTTCAGTGAAATGACGCTGTGTAAGATCCAAGCTCCATATCCCGAAATTACTCTAAAAGAGATGGCCGCCGGGCTCGAATTGGCAGTGACTGCCCAACCAAATGACTTCACACATCAACTGCCGATAGAGGCAATGTACATCAGATCTATTGTAACTTCCATGAATGCATACAACTTCAAATTCGTGGAAGACGTTGATACGTACCAGGCTGATGTTGGAAGTCTCATCTCATCCCTTGCGAGTATACTTAGGGATACAGCTCAAAAGTCAAAAGAAGAAATGATGATGATACCGCTTTCTTCAGGGAGCCAAAACAAAAAGCAAGTGGCGCAAGATGTTCCTCACCAAATCCTCCACATACTGTTGAAGAATTTCCACGAAGCTACGTTGACAAAGCCATTGTTCTTGAAACTTCCCATTGTTATATTTACCAGTGTCATAAATCAGTTTAGCAATTGGATGCAAACAGCAAGTCTCAATAAATTCAAGAAAGGCGACACTGAATTTGCAACAGAATGCTTCAAATGTTGTTGGGTATTCTCTCTGATGTATCACGAGTATATGAAGATTCATTCAGAAGTTGTTGCTTTGAACCAAACCTTATCTCAAGCCTCACTCTAATTTATTGATCACGGTATGGAAACACTTCCCCGGAAAAAAACCGCAAAGATCCATTGATATAGGAATTTTCATGGTTAGGGGTTAGCATGAGTTACTTGAACTTTCCTTCTTTTCCCGTGGCTTTTAAAATTTTGATTGAAATCTTGTCAAGTCTGAAATTTCAAATTCCACTCTACCAATTGAAATTTCAGCGGACTTTAGTCGGAAACAGCGCCTCGTGGTGGATTTTATAAGACGGTCGAATAAACAATCAGGGTGGCAACTGCAACCCCGGTGAAATTCTGTCTCTCCATATGCATGCAGTTTCTGAAATGAAGCAGCGACCGTAATATCACAGCAATGTGAAGCAGAATGCCAGTGGCTGATTCCAAGGTTTGAGGTGAACCACATCATTCAAAATTTTGACGTTTCAATGGTTCAGTTACTTCCCCGGGTGAGAAATATGGTTTCTCTAACGGAAATATGGTTACCAACTATTTTAATCACCAACAAGTAGGAGCCAAATAATTTTGTTACCAGAATCGCAGACAAAAGCTAATAGGCGTAGCTCTCTGTGAAACGAGGCAAGGACAACTTCAGTCGACAATGAGTTCCCTTAATAATTTCACATCCTGGACAAGGGTGCTCTAGAACGAGTAAAAAAAAGAAAAAGAAAAGAAAAAACATAATAGAGCATGGAACATGTACACTCTCATACTTCAAGAGTAGGCGAAGTAACCTGTCTCCCTTCAAATGTTTTTCTTTTTTTGTTTTAAGAGAACCGCTTAACCGGTTCAGAAGGTACTCCGCATAAATATCCCCATATATAAAGGAGTTGAGATGTGGTCGTTTTCTTTTGTCTTTGTTTTGTTTTTTATGTGCGTCTCTTTTCCTAAATCAGACTATTAATAACGCACACGGAACAAAAACACAAAAAAAGAAAAAGATGAACGTATTCGCAAACTTTATCTGCATCACTTTGGCTTTTGGCTATGTATGGGCCAGGATCGGTGCTTTATACATTTGCGAAATTTCGGGGGAGTCCACTGATCGCAACTTACGTGTCATTAACGGCACATTATTTGCAGATCCTGGGTTTTCAAAGTTTGAGTACACCCCAGGTAAACTTATATGGACGTCGCCAGTGGGGGACCAGTATTTGAAGGTGGAAAAGTCAGGGGCACTTTCGTGGTCCGAAACCCCCCACACAGGGTTCTTCTTGAAAGATGAGGGCGAATCCGCGTTTCAGGTTAGATTGGCTTTGAATGGTGACGAGGAGTTCGAACTCTGTGGTGATGGTCGGGTTGCGTATAAGAGTGGATGCTTGGGGGCCCAATCAATAAGGATCAACTTCGAGGATATTTGATCACCCATCTGAGGCATTCTATGTTCTGTTGGAGGTGATTTGTGATTGTATGTTAAATGCTTTAATTCAGTAGTTTGTATGACACTGGGGATGGCTGGGTAGCTGTGAAAGTTGGCTCACATGCCGACATTTGACAAAGTTGTAGGGAGTATATGCTTGATTTTATGACTGCGGGTGGGATTTCTCCTTCCACTAGCCCGATTTAACCTCACGATTTCAGTAATTCTGGTGAACTATTTGGCTCCTAACGATTTATCGCATGTTTTTATCAACTTTTCAGTAGGAAACAGGCTCTATAATGTCACAGTTGGGGAAATATCAAACAACTTACCAGAATCCCGACTTCTCTTCTCTGGGCCGAGTTCAACAAGGAACATGTCAGAAGAAAAGTCAAGATATGAACGTCCAAGGATCTTAGCTGATACTCTTAGATATTCTCGTAGTCATTTATACATGATTGATATCCAATGGAAGCTGAGTTTTCCGAAACATGCCATGAGCCGCTTGGCCTTTTCGCACCCACATCCCCATCTCTAGAACCATGTATATCCGAGGGTCCTCCCACTTTTTATTTCAAGCTGGACCATTCATCTAGCAATACATAACGGTGGGGTGGCTCCAGGTGAGGTCTTGGGGGCTCATCCTTTCACAATGTCAAACTAGAGTCAAGCTCAACAGGGTCTTCTTTCCCCGCTGATTTTGCCAAGCCCGTTCCCTTGGCTGTGGTTTCGCTAGATAGTAGATAGGGACAGTGTGAATCTCGTTAATAGATATCCTGGTGTTGGTGGTGAATCATACCTTGATGTGTTGGTGAGATTGAGACCCTTGATAAATGAAATCGAAAGAACAACGGACCACTTATTGATTGTGTCACACCGCGTTGTGTTGAGGGTTTTATTGGCGTATTTCATGAACTTGGATAAATCCTCCATAGTTGAGTTGGATGTTCCATTGCATACTCTCTACTGTTTGGAACTGAATCCTTATGGAACAGATTACAAAATGTATGAGTATAATGAAGTGACGGATTGGTTTAGAAAAGTTGAACCCGAGAACCAGAAGAATGTCAAGGAGGTTGGGGTCAATTTTAGAGAGCGCAAGTATTCAGTGATCCCAACAGCACCTCCTCTGCTGAGGAAGACCAAAAAGGAAAGTGGAAACGAATACACGCAAGGAAACAGACAAGTCAACAACTTTAGTGTTCGCACGAGTCTTTGCCTTTATATATCAAATCAACACTGCTATCACCCAGCCGTCTCCTCACCAGACCTCCAGCTGCGCTGTCGGACTGGCTATAGTGCATCCTCCTCAAGAAAACTTGCTGATTTGAATAAGATGCGCCAGCCATAGGGATGCGTGGATCGAAGATTAGATTGTGCTTTAGGGAAGTTTCACATAGAGAATATAAAAATTGACGAATAACATGAATGGCTTTAGTACTAAGGGTTTAGGTGTAAATGGGGGCGTTTTAAACATTAAAACAACCAAATTCTATGCCGTGAGTTTCCGAAAATGAATTCTCATTCATACTTTGCGTTGGTTATCGGATGATGTCAAAAATTCGAATCCAAGATATTTCATAATGAAGCATCTTGTACGGACTTGATTATACACAAGGCCAGGTTCAACATGTTTTGTCGTACTAAGGATATTATAAAGCTTTTTTATTCAGAAATCAGTTTCGTCTAGGAGGCCCCTTTGTTGAATGTATTATCGACACTATCGATACACCCCAGTATCATCGCTGCCTCTGGTAGTACCACATATAAGAGCAAACTGCCCCCACAAACTCTGATGGAGCACAAATCTTCGTCCCAAAAGTATTCAAGACCATCGCTAAACATCCAAAACCTCTCTACATTTCAACAATCACAAAAAACATTACAATTGAAGTTGCGAAATCTCCCCGGGGGGTTTCCCGCACTCCGGGGTCTAAGGCGCTAAACTTCACTCTCGCGAATATATTAAGCAAAAGCACACCTTTGTTTTTTCTGACACCACGAAAAAAATAAGTCTAAAGAGTGTATCCTGAGTATTTCGTTATATTTGATGCTCTTTTCGTTTCTGATAACTCTTGTTATCTCAGATTTCCGGTCTTATTCAGAATTATCCCTTCGGTGTAGATTCATCTGGGATGAAGCGCCAGGCACGTGTTTTCAACTACTTTCTTTGTACTTTTTTTTATTGGATTGTTTGGTTGAACACCCCTACTGAACATTACCCTAAGCTCACATCAACATTATTTAATCAAAAGCTCACCCAATCATGGAAATACAAAGAAAATTTTGTGTGTGTTTGAAGAATTTACCGCCATTCAAGGCTTCAGATTTGCAACACCCTTTAGTCGCACATTTACGCCCGCAACCTTTTTTTCAGGCCCCATATATTCTCCAGGTTAATCGTGGTCGCACATCCGTACCTCCGCACCTCCCGCCAGATCCAACGCGAACAAGCCATTTTCACGCTTCTCCAGTGGAAAAAGAGCCCTGGCTATAAACAAAAGGGACGGAAAATACTGACAACAAATAATCAATCCTGGAAACTCCCAGGCGAGAAACAACAGAATAGCATATTATCCACACAAATCACAAAAAAAAAGCGGCGGAAGACCCCTTGATCCTCCCCACCCATAATGTCTCTCGGAACTGCCAACATGCAAAGAGAACCCCCATTACGTGCGCTTGGCGATAAGCAGATTTTCCAGTGGCTCTCAGAGCTTGTCACCGGCAACAACCGCGAACGGGCTTTGCTTGAGCTTGGCAAAAAACGTGAGCAGTATGATGACTTAGCCTTGGTGCTCTGGAACTCCTTTGGCGTCATGAGCGTGCTTCTAGAGGAGATCATTTCCGTTTACCCGTTCTTGAACCCGCCAGTATTGACGGCCTCCGTTTCCAACCGTGTGTGCAATGCACTTGCTTTGCTCCAATGTGTGGCCTCCAACAAACTGACCCGGGGACTTTTCTTAAATGCAAACTTGCCGCTTTATTTATACCCGTTTTTATCAACCAACGCCCGCCAAAGGTCATTCGAGTACTTGCGTCTTACCAGCTTGGGAGTAATTGGTGCTCTTGTCAAAAATGACACCCCGGAAGTCATCAACTTCTTGTTGGCGACGGAGATCGTCCCATTATGCTTAAACATCATGGAGATCTCGCTGGAACTCTCAAAGACTGTTGCCATTTTCATCTTACAGAAGATTCTCTTGGACGACCAAGGATTGTCCTACATCTGTACCACCTATGAAAGATTTCATACCGTTGCTTCCGTGTTGTCGAAAATGATTGAGCAACTCAGCATCACTGCCAAGAACCCCCAACAACAGTCGCTCGACCAGCCACAACAAATGCAAGCCGCTCCTACCCCCTCTAGTAGTTCCGGTAGACTCTTGAAACATGTGGTACGCTGCTACATGCGTTTATCTGATAACTTGGAGGCCAGGAAAGCGTTGGCTTCGATTTTGCCTGAACCTTTGCGTGACGGCACTTTCTCCAAGATCTTGCAAGACGATGCTGCTACGAAGAGATGTTTGGCACAACTTTTGCTGAACATCAACGATCAATAACTGATGGATGACTTAGGGAAGCTGTAAATAATAAAAGCTTCAAATCATCACCTAATGTTTACGTGATATACTGCTCCAATAAAAGGGAGCAAGAGTGTGACAAGTTTTTGTTTGTGGGCGTGACGGTTTACTGGTAAGTAATTAGAGTTGAGGCTGGCAATGGAAATTTCTCTTTGAGGATTTTGGCCCCATATTGAGTCACCAGCTATGCATTTTCACGCCCATTTTGTAGTGGGTATGGATCATTTGACAGGCATTTTGCATGTGAGCTTTCAACTGGAGTTCGAAAAATATGCGCAACAGTGGGATAGAAGAAGGGGAAAAGGAAGAGAATAGTCTTTGGGGTCTCGTTTGCGGATTCATAGCATCCCCTTGAGCCTAGTGTTGGCAAGGTCTAGAGTTTTGCGAAATGTTCCATCTGGGAGTCCAGCAGGTCCTCGTGTCTTGAATCAAAGTCACGAATGAAAGCCATGCTTCCCGTATGAAGTCTTAAGACACAAATGTGTGACGATGGGGATTTATCTACGTTCCGGTGATGACCGAGCCCACCCGTGTCTCTTATCGCGTGCGCCTTCCATAGTGAGAGGTGTTGCGCCATGACAACTCCAACGAATTTCATTCTCTACATATAGGTTCCAACGGAAAAGAAAGAAAAAAGAATATCTAAAGCCGAAATCCAAACCGCCACCATCCACAAAAGAGAATAACCAACTCAAACTGTACAGATCCTTTACAAAATACTAACTTTCAGGTACCAGAAATCTTCTTGCTGGTGATGCTTCATAGAGCATCGACTGCATACTCGGCACCTCATGTGCCTTAGCGGATTGCGTCCTTCGATTAGAAGTTGGTGTGCACACTGACCAGCGAGCCAATTAATTTGGCCGATGATATCGTTTGGATTAACCATCCTTTCTTTTCGGTTTTCATTCGTTTTTTTTTTTTCTTTTCTTCGTTCTTTGCACATCGAAGACGCCACAGTTTGAATTTTGCTTCTTGATTTAACTTTCGAAGTGAAAAGGCGATTTTTCATCCAAGAAGAAAAAAAAAAAAAACGGAAACAGACTGAAATAGTGCTGGAAAAGACCAACTCGGATACTGGAAAAAACCAACTCGGATACTGGAAAAAACATGTCTTCGCCAGATACAAACCGCCGTCTGTTCACCCATTCGAACGCCCAACGTAGAGCATCGGTGGTCTACGGGTCTGTCGGAAAACAAGGTCTCTTCATCCCAAGCGACTTCATTCATTCAGCAAACTCGTCAAAAGACCCCGAAAGTGCTGTGAGTCTGGCCCCAGACGAAAGCAGTACTTTGCTAAGCCCTGAGGCCCGGAACTCTTCCCGGAAGAAATCTACTGTTTCGACGGAGATCATCGAGCAGGAAAGAGAGCTTTTGAAAGCCAACAATATCGAAGCCGGGGAAGATAACGATGCTGTTGAACATAATTTTGAGGATGCCATCGCCGCAAAAAAGATCAAAACCACAACGGTGTACCTCGAGATGACAGCACTCATCCGGTCTTCCATCCCATTGATTGTGACATTTCTCTTACAGAACTCGTTGTCAACCGTATCGGTGTTCACGGTGGGCCACTTGGGTGCAGTCGAACTTGCTGCAGTGTCGATGGGTTCCATGACGGCCAATATCACCGGGTATGCCACGATCCAGGGTATTGCAACTGCGCTTGATACTCTTTGTCCGCAGGCTTTCGGAGCAAAGAAGTACCATATGGTGGGTGACTACATGCAGAAGTGTATTGCGTTAATTTTTGTGGTGATGCTTCCCGTCCTTTTTGTATGGACGTTTTTTGGCTACCAGTTGATTGTGCTCTTGCTCCCAGATAAAGAAACTGCCAAGTTGGCCGCAGACTATTTGTTCTACATCGGGCCAGGAATCCCAGCTTACATCATGTTCGAATGTGGTAAGCGTTTCTTGCAGGCACAGGGTGTGTACCACGTGTCGACGTATGTCTTATTGTTTGCGGCACCTACCAATCTTGCTATGAACTTCTTCTTTGTCAAACACTTTGGCTACTTGGGTGCACCTGTTGCCGTGGCCATCAACTACTGGCTTATGTTTTTTGGCTTGCTTGTCTCTACGATTTACTTCGTCTCTGCTGAGCAGACTCCCGAAAATATTCACCCATTGAAGTGCTGGGACGGCTTCAGCCTCAAAAAGTCCTTCCAGGGCTGGAGCAAGTTGATCTTTTTGGCCGTTCCAGGCTGGATCATGCTTGAGGCCGAGTTCTTGGCTTTCGAGATCTTAACCTTGATGGCATCCTACCTCGGAACATTAGAGTTGGCAGCCCAATCTGTGGGATCTACCATGGCCTCCCTCACCTACCAGGTTCCTTTTGCTATTGGTATTGCCTCGTCTACGCGTATTGCCAACTACTTGGGTGCCGGATTGGGTGCCTCTGCCAAGAAAACCACCAAGGTTGCATTAGCGTTTGGTCTCTGTATTTCCATTTTCAACTTCCTTGCGTTGTACTTATTTCAAACGCCTATCGCTGCTTTGTTCACCAACGATGAGCGTGTTATTGCCATTATCCACCAGATCATGTGGCTTGTGGCGCTCATGCAAATTTCCGATGCCATGAACGCCAACTCTGCTGGATGTTTGCGTGGTCAAGGCCAGACCAAGATTGGAGGAATTGTCAACTTAGTCTCGTACTACTTGATTGGAATTCCATTATCCATTTACTTGTCATTCTATTCTCCATGGAAGGGTTCGCTTCATGGTTTGTGGATTGGTACGACTGTTGCTTTGACCATCATTGGTACCGTGCAAAGTTACTATGCTTTGTTTGCCGATTACGACCAGTTGTGTGAAGATGCTAGAAAGCGTACCCTGGAGTCCCACATCCACTAAAAAGAACAACGAAAAAAAACCATGCATATCTCAGAAAATTAGTTCATTTCGCTTACTCAGCATGCATTAAGCCCGACTTATATAATATACAACAATTTAGACTCTATTTTTCGTGCATTAGAATGCATCCTCCATTCTTGCCTCTTTTGTAGGAGCGGCTTCCATCCTGGGAACTCCTGAAAGAAGCTCTCTACGGATCTCGGGGCCAATGGAATGGTGGAATCTTTGTCTGACGGTCTCCAACAAAAAGTCTCTTTGGTCATCGGTAATGTCGTTCTTGTATCTTTGAGCAAAGGCCAAGAATGCCTTGTGCCAGACAACAGGCAAATCCGCAGTGCTTTCAAACTCACTAACGTCCATTTCTCTTTGGGCAGCGTTTCTGAAGCGCATGAAGTAGAATACAAGCTCGTCCAAAGTCTGGTATGGCAAAGCATATTTCTTTTCAATCAAAACACGGATGAAAACCGTGGATGCAGGTCTGAACTCTCTTTGCACCAATTGGGTCAAGGCAACAGACGAATGCAAAACAGGCACCGAAACCTTAGCCAACACGGACGCAGCAATGGTGGCTTCTCTCACGGAACAGAGACTGTCCACCAATGGGAGCAAAAAGCCCTTGAAAAAGGCCGCGGGTTTATACAAAGATTTCTTGATAGCACGGTAGAGATGGTAGTCAAGAGTGTGGGTCGGGCTCTCCTCGATGGAACGTCTGAATTTTTCCAATAACACAGTCTCCACGAACTTCTGAGCCTGGTTGGCCTGCAAGTTGGATACAAAAAGCTTGGTGGCCTCATATGTGGCTTGGGAACTCCAACTTTGAGGATCCGTCACGTACAAGACATCTTCCCAGTTCTTCAATGTAGGCAACACCTTGAACAACTTGGGGAGCTTGCCGTGTTTGTAAGTCATCAAAATAGAGCCGATCTTTATATACGCAGCAATGACTTTTGGGGGTAAACGAACAGCATTCTCGGGAGGTTGTTCCTCGTTGCAAGCTGGAGCTGGGCCTTCGCCCATTTCCTTCTCTTGGATCTTGGCAAGAATCTTATCGGCCAAGTTTGTTGGTTCTTCGTCGGCCCCACCAAAGTACTTGTTGAAAAGCTCTTGATCTTTCTCATCGATCTCGAGCTCCTCTTCTTCGTAGAATTCCTCTTCAAGATCGGAATACTCTTCACTGTCAGATGGGTCTTCCTGGTCCAAGTCCTTGTTTTGAGAAAATGCAGAAGAGTCGCCCACAGAAGACCTGGATCCATTGCCTGCATTTTCTTCTTCGTCAACTTCCTCCTGTTGTTCCTTGGCAAGTTGTAAGATTTTCCTGGAGGTAGCTGCATCAAGGTAACCTTCCTCCTGCGGCTCCTTTGAAGCCTTCTTCTTGGAGCCCGATCTCGGGTTTTCCCTTAGTGTTCCGCCGGAAGTGGTGATATCCCTGTGTAAAGGGTTATGGCGGTTTTTTTCCTTCATGTCCGCAGTAGCGATTTTGCCCATTTTGGTGTTATTATACTTGACGTTGGGAATTTCTCGATAACCTCACCACTACTGGTGCTCATCGCAGAAGCCAGGAATAATTTTGCATGGGTCGCGGCCTGCACATAGCCGACACGCTCTCAGTCGTCGCTTCATCTCCCTTATATCAAATCCTCTCATACAGGATATTGACAAATACTGACGAGTACACTAATGTTTCCCCACACAAATCCTTCAAAGGAAGATGTCTATACCCCTGGTTCAAATCAAACAAGTTGGTCACCAGCAAACAAATCTCTTTTGGGCTCTCGATGATGGACTTAGACGCGGAGGTGTGAATTGTAAGCCGTAGAAATACTAGCTCGCTGTCTGCAACAAGTTGCCCTGAAAACACCAGGTTCCAGATGGGATTAAAGCCGTTTTCTGCAACCACATCTGTAGCGCCAACCCTTGAGGTAGAATCCCAGTCAATGGACCGAGCTCCAAGAATTTCCAACATGACAAATGGATTGACAAAGTCGGACTCGGCCGTTTTTGGGAGCTGCTGTGCACTCACAACCTCGATCAGGAACCGAGAAGCAATTTCCTTTCGTTCCGGGGCTACCTTGCGTAATGTTGACTTGACGAGCCGCTTCCTGAGGTCCGGTGGTTTTAGAACGTACCCGAGTCCTTGGGAAACGTCGAAAAACGCCTCGTTGAGCTGCTGGCCCAAGTCGTACGTCTGCCAGTTAGTAGCCACCATCTGCACGCCGTGTTCCCAGTAGGTGAGCGGGATGAAATTGGACGAGCGGAGCCTGATTTTCGAAGGATACACCCGCATGAAATAACGCCGGTTGTGTTTATCGAGAGCCTCGGCCTTTTCCGGGTCGCGTAGCATGGTATTGGCGGACTTTTCACTGAGCGAGAAGCAATGGTTGAAGGTTTTGGACTCCGGGAGCGAGAAATTCCGGAACTTGAGGCCCTGGCAATACACGCCAAGAACACTGAGAGTTTCGCTGATCTTACTGGTGGGTTTCCGCCGGAGCTTAAATCTGGGGTTCAGGCCAGACTCGTTGCTCTCGCTAAACGAAGTTTGAGTCGTTGAAGAAGTCAAGAAGCGGCCATTCTCGTCGGCGCCACTACCGGCGCCACTGCCACCCGAACTTTCGCTGGTCTTTTTCACCTTGATAAGCACCCGATCCTTCAATTCCTCGGGGCTGGGAAGAGTAATACGAGAGTCAAGGGGGTGAACGACAAGAGCGGAGCCAAATATATCCTTCAAAATTTGAGCCATAAGCGCCTGCGCTCGTGGCGAGCAGTGCACTTCAAGACTCAAGATGAGCGGGTAATGAGTGGTGTGGAAGGCAAATTTCTTGATAGTGGCAAGCACGTTTGATAGCGAGATACCGTTTGTGAAGGTGCGTCCGTGGTTAACGATGGGTTCTGCAGACGGGTCGGTCTGGCTGTTCCACACGTCAATCTCGAGGCACCTACATCCTCTTTGGAGGGCCTTGACGTAGCCTTCCACTGAGGAATCGCCACCAACTTGGCGGCCGGTCAAGTAGGTGTTATGTGAAGAAAGAATGAAGTACTCGTTCAAGGGGTGAGAAAAGTAATCGTCGTCTAGAAACACCTCTTTGGAAGTGGTGCAGAACTTCGACTTCAAGTACTGAGCAAAGTTATCTTCGGACATTCCGGCTTCGGGCGAAGGCGCGAACCTGCGGTAAGCTTTGGCTAGGGTTTCCGGGTCCGGGGATTCCTTTTGAACATTTGTGATGAAACTGGCGAAAATCGGGAGCGTCATTCGGCCCAGCGGCCCTACAAGACGCGTCCATATGGCGCTAACATCGTCGCGACGCGTGAGAAGCATGACAAAGCGCTTGAAATCATCGAAATCGATCTCGTCCTTGCGCGACAGCGCTACGCGAGAGAAAAGCTCATGGAGCCGATCCTGGGTGACGTTGATGCTGAGGCGGCGGCAATATTTTACCACTTCTGCAAAAGTGAGCACTTGTTTTTGAGACCTGTCGGAGTGCTCGGCCTTGCCACTGAGAATACTACGCTTAACCTCATCCAAATCCTTGAGGTTTACAAGAAAGTCGTTGGAAATCTGATCCTTGATGTTCTTGAACTTTCCTACTGTGTACACGAGGCGCTTTGCGTCGTGGCTAGTGTCTGCAATGAGGTGCAAATTTTTCGTTTTGTTCTTGCGATGGTTAAAGTAGGCGATGGAGATCCAACGCCGCTCAAACTCCTTGGAGATACCGAGTTCCTCACGGTAATGGCTGGCGAGTTCTCGCGGAGTGATGCTTCGGATATCATCGACGTAGAAACTGTGAACAGAGTTTTTCGACACGTGCTTGTAGACGAAACGAAAGTTTGCCGAATCGACCCAGAAGCGGATTTTTTTCTTCGATTTGTGGGACACTTTCAAGAGGAGAAGGCCCTGGTTGACCAAGACCGACGGCACTTCAAACGACTCGATGTGTTCGATAGTTTCTGTGAGATTATGGTCGGGGTGTTGCAAAGGGTTGGTTTCTGGGTTGGGTTCTGGGTTGGTTTCTGGGCTGTTTCCTAGGCTGTTTCCTAGGCTGTTTCCTAGGCTGTTTCCTAGGCTGTTTTCTGGGCTGTTTTCTGGGCTATTTCCTGGGCTGTTTCCTGGGCTGTTTCCTGGGCTATTTCCTGGGCTGTTGTCTCTTGCGACATCTGCCAATGTGAGCTCCGAAAACGCCTTCAACGCTTCTTTGTGTTCTTCGGCCCCTTCTGGATGTGAAATTCCAAATCTGGCCGGTTTCTCGCCGGTTTCGGTGTTTGGCAGTGGTGTCCGGGATGTCCGGCCTAGGGCCTCCGATGCACCACTAAGAGACCGTCGCCCAAGAACATGCACCGAGGCAAAGTTGGCGATTTTTTCCCGTGCTGAGACCAGGTCCGGTGATACACGTGACGTGCTGTTTCCACGCATGTCTGCCTTTGAGCTAGGCATTTTTTGCATGGCCAAAAAGTTCCATTAGCCTGATTTGGCAAAGCCTGTATTTTTGATGGTGGCATCAGATCAATGCCCTGCACTGTGGGTTTTTAAAGGCCTTCTCACGCATTCTCAGATTTAAAAATAGAAAGGAGGGGTAAGAGGGGGAATATAGGGTGAAATTGAGTAAAGTAGGAATGTGTGAAATGTGTGAAATGTGTGAATATTACAGCTAAGTGAGATAATAAAATGCAAGTAATTAAAAAAGAAATGCTGATACAGACGATTAATTCGAATGTGGTTGAAGATTGGAATGTTCACATTGACAGTGCGACTGCGAACAAATAGGTCGTATGAAGTTTCCTCGGGAATCACGTTTTGAATACATATATATGTATAAATATATGTGTATATATATGTATATATCTTTCTTTCTTTCTCTCTTCAATCACATTTCTTACTGTTGTTAGTTTTTTAAAGTTTTGTCAGTTTTATTCTTTGTTTATGACTTGTTTATGACTTGTTTATGACTTGTTTATGACTTTGAAGTTAGTGAAGGGAGATCATCATGGGGCCATATTAAGTATGAGTATAGCATGTGGCCCAATCCAATCTTTGTACGTCCCAGTCTTTAGATGGATTGGGAAGGGTTTCAAGTTGGAATGTTTCAAGCCTAGTCTTCAAAAAATTATTTATTATTGATGTTTTTTGTTTTTAGAGATCAGCGATTTTAAAAAATTGCAACTTTTTGCAATCAACCTACAAATTGATATAGAGAGCCGTGCGAAGATGTGTATTTTTTTTTTAATTTGCATCAATAATAATACAATATTTCCACCACAACCTGTTTTTTATACAAAAAAGGCCAGATTTTACCGGGAATTTCACTACACGAGTTAATATTCGAAACAGTTCTACTTTGGAAAACCAGTTTTTCTCTTTTTCTTTCTTAAATTTGGACTAATACGACACAGTGTTGATTGGAATGGATATATCGACTACGTTTTTTACTACGAAATATATTTTTCAACTATTTGCTGATATCAATATCTAGTCCAAATGATATTTAACTAAAAAAATATGTGGAAAATATATTCTCGATATCTTTTTTTTTTGCTGGCCCTCCTCTCGAGAACACCTCCCCGAACATGTGTTTTTTAGACATCGTCCCGGACCCGAACCCCATCATCTACGGATCCATCGCTTCCGGCTTTAGTCAGGTATTTAAAACATACATTTTCCTTGATTAGCGGGCACTTTGTCAAGAGAAGTCCGAGAAGCCCGATTCAGCCGGAGATGGCACTCTCAAGCAGCACACACTCTAGTAAAGTTTATTCCGAGCCTCTTCTATTATAAAAAGATACTTCAAGCAACTACCATAAAAGAGGAACTTTCCTCTTCATCCTCGTTTGAGATCAAAACGCACTCAATTTCGCTCACCTCACCAGAAACTTGGACCTGACTGGTCTCAGCAGTCGTTACGCTATCTTGAGCACTCCGTTCACTTGAATGCCATTTCAAGAATCATCGAGGATGCTTATTTCGTCTCTGAGTAAGCCTCTCGGCTTAAGAATGGCCAGAATTCTGATCGTACTCGGATCGACTCTTGATTTTTGGTGAGCTGACTGAAAACGACGTAAACCCTCTCTTTTATCCGCGAGCTTGGCGTATACCTCGAGCTTGGCATATACCATCAACGATGTCTCATTGTATATCCCAAAGTCCAAGTAGGATTGCCAACTTTCTTGCACGAGTGTATGCTGATTTGGGAGCTCGTTAGCCAATCGGCTACCATTCACCGCAGTAGAAAATGAACCTGCTGATCACTGGTGTCGTCCTCCCTGCTGAGAGACCCCCACTCTCGTGATGAACGACGCCACTCTCCCTATGATACTCATTGCTTGGGCCGGTGCTTCGCCTTGAATGTGCTCCTTTGTTAGTCTCTATACCTCAGGACCTCCATATCGTGCCCAGGCCTAAGCTCGGGCTCTGCCGATTCCATGAACACGCTAGTCGTTGCTTCTAGCGAGGGCTGAAGCACCTGGTCATAGCCTAGTTTTTACATAATCGAATCGATATATTAGGATATATATTTTTACTAAAGTTTGGCCCGAGTCAATATCGACATCTAGTAAATATTAAAAATATCAAAATTTTTCGCAATTTACTAATTCTAATCAACACTGATACGACATATTATGTTCAACAGCTTTTTGTTATCAACCTGAAACTTTACATTCATCATTCATACCTGGAAACTTAAGTGTTTGGAAGAACCAAACAACTAACATTTTAATGTAGCAATTTTTGGCTTGAATGACTCACCAGAATATAATGACATGCTATACTCACAGTAAAACACCATAATTTAGCATCATCTATGTGCATTGATATTACTTGATCCAAATGATGAAGTTGCCCTCTAAAATGGATATACTCGTGACATTGTCTCATTAACATCGCTCTACTCTTCTATAAAAGCCCCGGCTTCTAGAGCTCGGTTCCCACGTCCAACCGGACATTCATACCCTTATCACGCAAGAACTGTTTAACAGTATTCACCTCGTAGTCGCCCCTGTGGAACATACCGGCACCAAGAGCCGCGTCGATACCACAGTCCATTTCAAACACTTCCTGGAAGTGTTCCGGTTTTCCTGCTCCCGAACTGGCAATTACAGGAATGGAAACGTTTTGCTTGATCTGTCTCAAAAGCTCAAGGTTGTATCCGTTATTCGAGCCATCGTAGTCGATGGAGTTCAACAAGATCTCTCCTGCCCCCAAGTCCTCGCATGCTTGACAAAGCTCCAACGCACCCAATTCATGGAACTTACGCCCACCTTGACTACTCACCTGGTAGTAGCAGTACTTCTCCCCATTAGGTCCGTATTTCTTCTCGTCCTTGATCTCAATCACCGCCATCGACGTCTGCTCTGGTGACTCCACGTACACACGCTTAGGGTCCACGGAAATCACCACGGCCTGGTTACCAAAACAGGAAGAAATTGTCTCGATAGCCGTGCTACCACTCTTCTTTTTGCCATTCGCATAATAGTTCTCCGCAATAATCACTGCCTCCGAACCAATACTTACTTTATCGGCACCTGACCGGAAGTACAAGTCCGCAATTCGAACGGCGGGGAATTTTTCCCCCGTAGTAGGATCTGTCATATCCTTGATTCCGCCTCCCACTGTGAGAGGCACAAAGATGTTTTCGGCGGCTTTCTTCAAAACTTCAAGCATTGGCAAGTCGCGAATGGGCGAGTTTCTGAACGATGTAATGTTGAGGAACGTCACCTCATCTGCTCCTTGGTTATAATAACGCGTAGCCAACTCGACGGGTTTACCAAGGTTTCTAACGGCATTTTCTCCGTCACTGGATGTTTCCCTCACGTTGTATTGGTCTCCTTTCGTCACCACCAAATCGCCGTTATCGTTTGCTCTGACATCTAAGCATGCAATGATTCTGCGCGAAAGGCCCAGGTCGTCACGGTTAGTGTCTTCACGCGAGACAGCATTCTCTTGTTTTCTTTCATTATTCAAGAACGCCTTAAGCACTCTGAGACCCGCAACACCGGATTTCTCTGGGTGGAACTGGGTGGCGAAAAGTCCCTTGTAAGCGACGGACGCCAAAAACTCCTCAGAACCGTATTTGGCCACACAAAAGTCCCAGCCATTTTTCTGCGCATCGCTCATCACTTTACGGTCATGCTCGTCTCTGATAAGTGCAGCATACGAGTGAACGAAGTAGTACTTGTCCTTAAGGTTGATCCCAAAGAAACTCTCCAGTTGGTCCAACTGACGAGGACCCTCAAACACGGACTTCACAGAGTTCCAGCCGATATGAGGCACTGACTTGATGTGTCCAACTTCGGTGAAAACAGGGTCCAGCTTGTTGAATTTCTTAAGATCCCAGTCAAGAAAACGCAACCCTTCGATACCCAGACTTTCCTCCGAGGAAGCGAAAAATGCCTGGAGCCCCACACAAATTCCCATGATTCTTCTGCCACTATCTATATATTTTCTGATGGGCTCAGCGAAGTTACGCTCAGTAAGCTGTTTCACAAAGTGGCCGTAGTTTCCCACACCAGGGAAGATCAACTTCGAAATATCAGCGTCGTATTTTTCAAAGTCTGCCGCATTACGGATGAATACGATTTCATAATCTCCAATGTGTTTGATGGCATTTTTGAGCGATTGTAGATTTCCACTCTCAACGTCAATGATATGAACGTATTGTGCCATTTTTTTTCGGGTTCGTGGTTTCTTCAAATGTAGATTTACAGAGGTTTCGGTCTAGACCTCGGCGAGCCCTCAATGCTTTAAAGGCGGTGAGCATTGGGCCAGCCGGATGACTCAATGGAGTGGCCTGTGTGCACTCCCCAGTGATTTAAATAGTCGAGGCGCCAGAGGGGGAAGTTAAACTCGAAAATGAAACAAGGGGAAATTTGACAGAGGAAATGCATCGCCTATATATTTGTTGACATTCTCATACTTATCACCATCATGGATGTCTTCCTGAAGGTTTAGTCACTTTGCAGAGTTTTTAGAGGTATCACATTATCGCGTGAGCTAGCCGATTGAGCAACCGGAGACCAGTATTAATGTCAAGCGAAGGCGAGTGAAAAACCGAAAAATAAGAGACTTTAATCGAAAGAAATCGAGCCATTCTGTTGTTTCATTGTTTTTTGTGGTTTTTTCTGGTGAAGAAGCTTGTCATTACCTTCTTAACAGGCGTTGAAATTAGTCGAAGCCCAGAATAGTCATTCCTTTAAATGTTAAGTTTTTTGTTATTCACTTACAGATAATTCCTTTTCAGCATGAGGCGTACAAAAAAAAAAAAAAAAACTTCTTTTGGGAAGGGAAAAGCGCCCCTTTTATAGTTTTTTCTTACCCCGCTTTTTGTGGAAGTGGCTGCAAATCTGAAAGCATGAAGGGTGTGTGCGTGCGATGCTTTGGAATGTGCATGTGAACGCCGGATGGTTACACACCCCAGTTGATACATGAAATGCTCGGACATGAAAAGAAAATTTGATGGCCCTTGTCACCTTTTTGAATCAAACTTCGTGTATATTGTGAATATATCCTGAAATAAAGATTTCAGCAGTGGATCTTTTTCCAAGTCTTGAGTTACCAATACAAATATTTTGAACAGTATAGTTCCACGCCTGGGATCGGTAGTTGCCCTTTATCAAGGTTTTGGAAAAGATATAAAATCAAACCGTTAAAGGTGAGAATTCTACTTTTGAAAGAGTTGTTGCAGCTTCATGCTTGAAATTTGAACCCTCCCATACTTTCTTCAGTATACACGGGTACCACACGACATTTATCGCAGATTTGCTGGAAGCTATGAAATACTTTTTTTTGAGTCTTTCAAGAAAGACAGTAGCCCGCCAATGACTAGTTTACAGTCTCTTTGAAAGGACTTGAGGGTTAAAGTTCTCTGACTTACTTAGGAAAAAAAAAAAACAACGTGTGAGCGTCGTCAAGTTCTTCTTATATTGATAAACAGTCAATGGTGCATTTCTGACAGTTTCAAACGATTTCACTCAATGATACCTGAAATATAAATACGGTAGCAAGTTCCGTGAGCTATGACTATAAAAAATGAACATTCAAGGGAACCAGCCCTTGAATCATAACTTCTCGGCCTTAATGTAGAAGTAAAAATGGATGTCATCTGCTTCTGTTTTCCCCAAGTTTCCGATGGACTCTTTGAAAGCTTGGAAATGATCCATATCGTTCAACAGTTCGTGAAGCGACATTTCCGTATGTTTAATGAGAAAAGCGTTCATTTGGTTTGTCGAGTTTAGAAGAACAGACGAGAACTTCACATTGTGGGCCCCAAATAAGTCTCCTAGAATGGAGATAACGGAGTTCACGGAATCAAAGGTGAAATTATGCAGCCATTGGGCCCGCTTAGCATCTTGGTCAGATTCGACGCTGTTAGTCTTAGACCCTGATGTTGGGCTCGAGATCGTTGAACCTTCTGCAGAGGGATTGACTTTAGTACCTGTTTGTTGATTGTTGAGCGAGCCAAAACAATCAACTCCAGGTATCATCATCGGGAGTTCCAATACGCCACCTTTCTTCAAAAGACGATAGAACTCCCGGAGCATGTTTCCATAGTTGACAGGCATGACCTGCGATGTAAAGTCTCGCGATTGAATGACACGGAAGGTTTCAGAGCGGATGGTAGACATTGAGTGGGCATAGTATTCGAAGTTAATGGGTCTGACCAAGAGTTTTCCGGGATTAACCTTGTTGGCATGCCGTCTATGAGCACGAACCAATTCTTTGCGACTCATCTTCACAAAAGTGGAATAGTCCGGCAAGTTCAACCGTGAGAAATAGGTCTTGTACAAATGCTCATCAGCCTCTTGGAGAGAAGTCTGTTCCGCAGACGAAGGACGGAACGAAGTTCGGCCAGACTCTTCTTCTGAAAACAGAACATTTTCATTGAGGAGACTCGCCTCAAACACCCGTACAAACGGTAGGGTGATGGCAAGGTACCATGAATAGTTTGAGCTGAAGGAGCTATTGAAAACAAGCACTTTGAGAGATTCGGGTTTCCCCAAGTGAACATTAAGGTCGTAAAGGTTAAAAAGGTATCTTGTGATGCGGCTTTCGATCAAGAAGTCATTGTTCAACTTGACCAAGATTTGGATGGTATACTTCTCCAAGAGAATGAAGTCGATGGCGGTTTTTTTGATTTCCAGCAACAACATCTCGACGCGAGACGCAAGCGTCGAGATATCGCCCTCGTAGTTGTCCTTTTTGAGCGCATAAAACGCGTCCGCCAATCCAGTAAACGCTTTTTTGATTTCAGAATCATTTTTTTGGGTTTCGGTCAACGTCCCCAATTGTTCGGCAGGGCATTCGGGAAGGGCGATAATGTGCCGAACATAGTTCATGAAATTCCCCTGGATCAACTGCTCACATGCAAGTTTACGGTAGCAAGACTTGTTTTGGAGCTGGAGCTTGAGTGCGGTTCGCAAAATACTGCGGCATTTTAGTAATTGGAGACTGAGGAAACATTGAAGGCGCAGCCGGTCTTGTTTTTCCTCGTCCATCATCAATTCCCAATTGGTGTGGAGCGCAGCGCTACGGCGGCCCAAGAACTTTGCTAGGGAGTGTTCTCGCACGGTAGCAAAGTTTATAGGGTCATTCACGTGGTGGTCGGCAATGACATCGAGAAAATCTTCAAACTTTTGGAGTGGGATGCGCGGGTATAGGAAAGTCTTGCGTATACTTTCTTCTGAGTTAAACACCGAAGAGTCTGTGAACGGGACATACTCAGGAATAGGTTTCTGCTCGAGAAGCACTTGGTGGGGTGATGACTCATTGATAGAGCTTTCATATATGGATTCTTTGATGTCTTCTGGGTTGTCATTTTCTAGAGCTTGAGTTTCTTTCTCCGAAGCCACTTCAGGATCGGTTTCAGGTGTGAAGTGGGGTGATTTCTCCTTTTCAGCTTCCTTTTCAGCTTCAGATTCAATTTGTGGGACTTTCAGTGTCAGCTTGATTGGGGTGAGCCCCAGGAAAGTCGAATGATGGCCGGTGTTACTTGACCCACGAGACGCGTCCGACGCCACACTTGTCCGGCGACTAGAAAGCGAGGGGAAAATCAGCAAACTTGTTTCGCTACGCTTGCGGCTCGTACTGGTAAGCCTCTGGAGAAAGCTAGGCGGGGTTTCTTCTGCAACTACCGGGGCGGAATCCATGCTTTGGTGAAGGGACAGCGAAGAATGGTTGGGGTGTGTTGTAGCAGAAGAATGGTTGGGGTTTGTTGTAGCAGAAGAATGGTTGGGGTGTGTTGTAGCAGAAGAATGGTTGGGGTTTGTTGTAGCAGAAGAATGAGTGTGGCGAGTTGCAAGCGACGGAGAGCGAGAAAGAGAGGCATCCGAGGCTTCTGAGACCCCCGAGGTAACCAGCTTAAGTGAATTTTTGGGCCTGGTACGTTTCTTCTGCTTATTTTTCATTTTCTGCTGTTGCTGGTACAGCATGGCGGGTACAATAAAGAAACTCATGGCAGGCAATCAATGCAGTAGGCATACACGGAACCAACTGAAACGGAAAGGATAAATGAAGAAAGAAGCAAACAATTATTGGGTAGATGAGGGCTGGAATTCCGTGGTGGGGTTACCGTGGATCAGTTTTTCCGTGCTCTGATTCTCCGGGGGGTAATTGTCCGTGGACCAATTTTCCGGGAGAGGGGGTGGTTTTTCCGGGTTCCGGTTTCTCCGTGATTAAGTTCTTCCGGTGTGCGTTTTCGTCGTTTGTGGTGTGAGGGGACGTTTTGCTTGGATTTTTAGATATCGTGGGAGCGGATGAGGTGTTCTATGAGAGTGTCAACCCGCTGCGGGATCGGCCCGGTACATTTAAAAGACAGATTCACCGTGTGCGGGAATAAAATACCGAGCGGCGAGCCCCGCAATGTACGGCTGATCGGATGGGGGGAATGGTGGGGATTTGAATACAATGGCGAGTTTTTGTTCCTGCTCATATTTTTTTATGTTCTTTTGCTTGGCTTATGCTATGTTAGGTTATTTTTATTACTGAGTCTATTCCTGTAAATGTTCAGATTTTGGGACTGACAAATTGTTTGGTCGAGGCGGCGTTTGAGGCGTTTGAGGCGTTTGAGGCATTTGAGGCATTTGATTTGAGGCATATATTCGGCGTACACCGGCGTACACTCCGACATGCACCGTCCCGGTTATAGTGGATCGGGAAACTCGTATCCACGTGATGGAGCGTCTTGGTCCGGGTAAAGAAATCATGGCAAGGCAAGTTTTTCCGCCCATATTGTTTATGGATTGTTATGAAAGGTGTCTTATCTTTGAAGTGTGAATACCCGGGCTTCTTATTTTTATGTATTTTTATGTATATTTATGTCTCTTCCCGTTATCCCCTCGCTTTTTTATGAACATGGACACCGTGTTTCATGTGGTTATGACGTCGCAACGTGCGTACCTGTAACCTTTGTCAAGGTGCAATCTGCACAACGAGAACACGCACCTTGTCAGCGGGAATACCATGAAAGTTTTCCAACAAAAGAAGTTGATTGAAAAGTCATTCAACATAGAACGTTCAGGTTTTTCATTACGTTATCTTGTTGACGATATCAGCATTGGTACTTGGAGTATCAGAGCCACTTCTTGTATTCATCATAATAGTCCAAAGAGTGTTTCACAGCTAGTTGCTTGGATATTGGATATGGTATCAATTCGATAAATTCGATAAATTCGATAGAATTGAATACTCCAAAACAGGATTCTTTCAGGGCAGAGCAATGGAATTATACTAGATGATTCTGGGGATGGAATACTCGCTGATTAATAGGAGTACTACATTGTTGTGCAGAGGGCCTTGTGCTACTTTTCAGCTCAAATAATGTTTATGGTTGATTTAAAAATGATACCGAGAAATATCTCCAAATCCACTTCGTTTTTTCACCCTCAATGTTTTACAACCCCTGTAGCCAAAATTAAGGACATCAAAAACTTTGTATAATCACCGCCACAGGTTATCCACCCCACATTGGACTTTACTCGGAAGTCAAAGCTGTATCATAAACTTTATACTCTGTCGAAGAAAAGTTGGGCCAGCTATGAAAAATGGAAGATAACTCGTGTGTCGATGACCGTTGGCATCCTTCAAATATAAGTGAGACGTTGATTATATCTCACTGCTAAACCTAATTTTTGAACTTAGTAAACCGACAGTTGAAATGCCGCACGAGCTTCTACAAAAGCTGGAATAATTCTGTACAACTGAAATACTATGACACACTTTAAGAATAAAGCCGAACAAGTTTTCTGGCCAGGTGGCATTTGTCCAGCCACTTTTCTGACATTAAGTTTTAATATAGTCACTACCTTTAACTGAAAAGACTCAACATAAACATGGAATGTGTAATTGGAGATTTTCAAATAAAGAATTTTCTTCAGAGCATCAAACAATAGAAAACAATACTAGAAAGGAGCTCGGAATATCTCAGCCAGTAGCCCATTATTTCGTCTGTTTAAAGTCTTAACTGGAACCCTTAAGAATCTTCCATTTTTACACATATTAGCCTCTGGGTGAAACAAGGCGTGTTCATAACTATAAATACCTCTTCCATGCCCTCATTTACTTCTTTCTCTCTCCCCACCTGCAAAAAAATACAAAAAAAAAGAAAAGATGAGGACGTATTTGACCTTTTTCATCGCCTTAGCTTTTGCATACTTAGCTTTGACAGCACCTTCTGTCTCCAATAAATTGACTAGCCTAAAGAAAGCACCCCTTTATTTAGACAGAACTGCCGTCTTTGACCCACTTTCAGCTACAAAAATTGATAATTATAAAGAAGCAAGCTCACCCAACACCTCAGATAGACACACTGCTGAGAAATCTCAGACCACAGACAAGGAAGTTTCCGAGATGTTGGAATGGTTCATCAACGGCTTAAAATCATACATGGATGGTCTCAGATTCAAGCAGCGCAAGTTTGCTTCAGTTTGCGAGAAACTTGGAAAACAACTCGCAGAGATTAGCGACTGGGTCAAGAAAGCACCCCATCACCCAGATCTTGACCATCGCCTCCGGGTTGCTGTCAAAATGTACAACTCGATGAGTATAGCTTTGAAATACTTGGAGTATTTCACATCCGACGATATTGACCAAAGACTACTTCGTCGTGTGGTGCAACTCAATCTCCGTCTTCTTACGTTTTACGATGCACTTGGTGTTCCCGATCCCACCATTCCGGACTATACCCGAAAAGTGAACCGAATATGCCACATCTTGCAATCATGGGAGAGGCGGTTTTCTCGTTTGCTGGGGGTAACACTTAGCGTTAGTATAATCTTCGAAGCTCAAGTGATGGACGCAGGAAATATGCTTGCAGCTTTGGAGAGCAAGATTCCAATATAGGGGAGGAAACAGAGGCAAGAAGTGGGATATTTTTACAAAGTAAAGAAAAGCAAAAGTGATTTTGTTTCTTGAAAAGTATTATAAAACAGCCAGGGCAGATGTAAGTAGCTGAAAAGGTAGTATTATTGGGTAAATATACGGGGGCACGTAAGGAGGAACGTATTTGTTCGGGTACCAAACTTATTTTATTGTTTGGAACATTTCACACTCGCGTGAATGTAGGCTTTCATTCGTTACGCCTTGTTTGAACTGTTTTGGAAGTCGAGAATTTATTTGTTGAATAATTGTGTAAACGATACAGATAAAATTACCATTTGTACCGCTTCCTTTAAATCTCAAGTAGCAACGAGCTTTGATGTTCAAGACGACGCTGTAGAAGCTTTCCGCATGTTTAGACTTCAACCACAGAATTATGGAGAAGCCGAAGGCCCATCCAAGAAGTTTGCGTTTCACGCTACGCATCTCGCGCTCCAACAGAAGTTTGGCCATGAAGGTGGAATCGGAGAAAAGTGTCGGGATTTCATGGTTATGGAGATGTATTGAAGGGTTGTGCTTCTCACGATGGTTTTTGAGATAAGACTCGAACTAATATATGTTTTTTATTGGGTTATTGTTGTTATTTGGGTTATTGGCAGTGTTATACTTTATGTGTTTTGAAAAAATCAGTCTAGCCTTTCACACCTGGAACCCCATTTTCTTGAAATGTTCCCAAAGCTTTTACATGTGAACCCAAGAAGTGGTATACCAATAAAATGTTAGGTGATAGTACTGATACCGATATTGATAAATATAAAACTTACAAGGTCGACTAGATTCAAGACCCAGGGCAAGAATACGAAATTATTGGTTCAAAACCAGGAAACATTTACAGACAAACACCACATCTACACTCGTTTGAATCATTGCTCCATGCTTTTGCAATAAACAGCTCATTGTCAGGTAAAGTATAAGCGATTAGCTAAAACACTCGCGCTCAAACACCACGTTGCACCGATTCCGCCGAAACAAGTCACTACGTTGCACTGTTCGGCCCGAATTACGTTTCACTTCGGCCCGAAACAGTAACCACGTTTCACCGTTTCCGGAAGTCGGACTATATAACCCCCGGTATTTCCACATCTAATGATGGAAAAACCATTCTTATTTTAGCTACTTTTATTACCTAATAAGTTTCACTCTTCAATCAAGAAGTTTCACTCTTCTATCAATATTCTATCAATATTCAATCAATATTCAATTAATATTCAACCAATATTCGATCAATCTTCAATCAATCTTCAATCAATCCTCAATCAATCTTCTATCAATTTCAATCAATCAATCGACAAAGGAATACTATCTTCAGACGCTCTTCTTACGTATTTCTTTCGTCTTCTTCTTACAATTTGCAGATTTAATTACTTATTTCTGACACTCATGTCCATACTCAGATGTGCACCTGCTAATGGAAAAGGTCACTTTCTTTTGTTCTTAGCAATCATATGACTCTCTTGGCCTTTACTCGAACAAGTAATTCGCATCAGTGGCATCAGGCTCCTTCGTCATTGAAAGTCCAATTTGCCTGAAAAGAGCGTGAAGTTCCTCCTTAGTCATTTGGAAATTTGTTTGTCCACTAATATCAAGCACCTTAAGGTGAGAAGTATGTATCCTCCCAGGCAGCTTCAAGGATATCCGCTCTAGACCCAGATCCCACAAGTCTAAATTCATCAACTTCTTATGGCTGGCGATCTCATCGGTAAACACAAATTCCTTCAAATAACTCAGTTGCAAGACTAATGTCGTGAGATTACGAGGAAGTACCAAGTCTTCATCGATGACAGCCACTCTGTTAGATCCAATGTTTAGCGTTTCAATGTTATTTGTGTAGTCACGAAACTCCTTGCTGAACAAAGGCGTATTGCAGGCCGTCAAATGCCTGATACGATTGTCCCACAAATTCACTTCACGCAAGGATCTCGGAGGACACCAGTACTCAAGGTTCTCGATTTGATTATTCTCCAAGCTTAACTTTTTTAGGTTGATCAAATGTTTCCAGTTCACAATTTCTTCTGTGCCTATAGTTAAGTTGTATGATGTGAGATCACGGATGTCGCTGAAACTCAAAATGAGCGTTTCAAGTGACGGTGGAAAGACAGACTCTGATAAATTGAGACTTCTCAGGAAGTGGAAATCTAAGACCTTGAGGCCGGGGGGATACTGGATTCTCTGCTCCAAAGGAATCCCGCCATGTACCGTGGAGTCTGGTGAGAAATCATCAACCACTCTAGTCACACATCTCATGCGCAACGTTTCTAAACTTTCGGGAAACCTGAAGAGCTGGTAACCGCCATCGTCTGTTTTGACCTTAAAGCCGTTGAATACCATCCTTGAAATGTCCAAGTGCTTGAGTAAATGTGGTAAGCTCGAAAGATGTTCGATATCAATACAATATTGACAAGCACACTCAAAGTCTAATGTTTCAAGAAATGTTGGCCACCCCATGGCAGAGAGTTGCTTCAAAGAAGAGTTATTCAACCAGTTGTGAGAGAGAGAAATTGACTTGAGGCCGGAAGGCCAACAGGAAGACTTTCCCTCGGATACAAAAGTGTGCAAAGTATTGTTTGAGAGATCAAGTGTTTCCAAGGTCCTCGGAAGCTTCGACACATTAAGCCTTTTCAAATTAGCGTAATGAATCCTCAAGACCGTAAGCAGCAGTAGGAAGAACATCAGTTCAAGAAACTTTTTACTACACTTTGGGGGGACGTATTCGTCATCTTCGTCGTCTTCGTCATCTTCGTCATCTTCGTCATCTGTATTTTCGCCGCTTGCAGACGTCCATCTTAAATCCAAATGAGTTAAATTAGGAGGCAATTTGAAGTTATTCCAGTAGCCCAAGTCATATCCCCTACAAGTCATGTGTTTAAGGCTTTGCAGCAGTTCAAGCAAGGGAGAGAGTGTATGTATAGTCAACTCATCGGGGTCATCTATGCAAAGCTTGAAGAGATTTGGGAACGACATAATCAATTTAAGCTCTGATAATTGTAGCTCAAAATCTCCAAAGTAGATCTCTAACAATGGTGCGTGGGCTAACCTGGAGTAAAATTTTCGAAGTATGTAGTCCATCAAGCAGAAGCATTTATATGTCTTGACCTTGATCCGATATGGGTCTATATCTGGGTAATCAAGGAGGAAGCCCCCGATATCCCTCAATGACACAAGGGCCATAGGGTCTCTTCTCTTGTATGTGGGATAATCATGTGATTTGTTATCGTCAGGTTTGAGGTGAAGACAAATTTCTTTGGTATAGTAGCAATCAATGATGACTTTTCGGAGCTCGGGAACTTTCAAGAGCGTGTCTTTGATCGTTTCCGGGCATAAGTACTTGCATACATTTTCGATGATGTCGGCGGGTAGTTGGGGAAACCACGTGAGAAGAAACTCGTTGGTGTACGCATCATGATAGGTGTCTTCCATGGTTTTGTCCACGGTTTTGTCCACGGTTTTGTCCACGGTTTTGTCCATGATGAAAGTTGTGCTGGATAGTATCCGACTCAAATAGATGATGAATATTCTTAATCTTGAACAGGAAGCAGAATTTTAGTGGTGCGTTTTCAGACTTAAACCGTAATGTTACTTTTCCACTGGTTAAGCTTAGAGTGTACTGAAAACTAAAAAGAAAAAGGTAAAGATTCACTCGTCACCATAGGATATGTATACCACGACAGTCTTACTCCACACTGTATAGTCGGGGTGCCCTTTTGCCACCCAGTTTCACGCTCAATGATCTGTATGACTCATAATGAGCATATTATTAAATTATATTACATCATATTCCATTTCATACATTGTCTGTTCCAGATAGCTCCCACGTTCCGTATTGTTTCTCATTCCTCTCCCATTGTTTTATTCTCTATGGTCTTTTTAAGCATTGTAAGGAGACCCATTGGAAACTTCCGTCAACCCGACCTCTATTTTTCTCTTTTTTGAAGGTTATTCGCTTGATCCTTCCATTTTTCCCTCTGATACCGGATACTTAGTATCAGTGTTTTTAGTTAGAAGTTAAATGCGAACATATATTATTGAAAGGGTGATATTGATAGCTGACAGATATCGTCAAAAATAATATTCACAGTTTTAGTATATCAAATAGTTGAATCCAGACATCCCTAACCAAATGGACAAGTTGCAGATGAAACTTTGGTACGTACCATCGGTAGTTCCTAGTCTCAAGGTGCCAGAATGAAATTAGCAGTCACCACGGACTCATCTTGGTCCTTGGATGTTTAAATGCAGGGGGCAAATATTTTCCCATTGTTCTGAAGAAGAACGTATTGAAGTGTCTGACTTGTAAAAGGATGAGGCCATATTGTCGGCATAACTTTGTATAATATACCGGCAGCTTGTAATAAAGCCTATGCTCATTAGCGAGTGATACCCACCATCTTTTTGAAGAATTCTCTAGGAACATGTGTCATATACAGAGCACTATAGCTCGTTGAAACCAAACGTATTGATATTTATGAGCAGGTGATTCTTATGAGCAGGTGATACTTATGAGCAGGTGATTCTTATGAGCAGATGATTCTGAGCAACTCATAGGAATCAATAGGTCTTATCAGAGGGCTTTCATAGTCAAAGCACTCAAAGCAGAGGGAGTATCTTGGAAGTATCTTTTGTGGACATTTAGTGATGCGGAGCCTTTTGAATACTTCCGTGAACTACTTCACCAACACTCCTAGACCCCTCCGAAACAATTCGTGGTAGTGAAACAAACCAGCCGGGTTGTTTGATGGAGGAATCCCTAAATTATTCTCATTTGGCTGACCTAAAATGGAGTTTTCATGCAAACTTTTGCACCACTCTCACTGAACAATGTAATACTATAACAGGTCTGTTTGTGGAGAAGAATACATCTCTTTGATAGGACCAAATGTGCCACGCTCCAATAACATATCCAAGGACTCCAAGTAGATATTGTACAAATGGCCGTGGAAACAAACTAAACTGCCTTTCATCAACATCTTCACTACAAAAGAATCGGAGAAATCAACCAGTTAGTTTTTCTGTGCTTTGGATAAACCAAACTTTGAAATAGCACTAAATCATCTCATCTACACCCTTTTCCCATCATCTTCTATTAATATACACAAATCTCCTTTACTTCTTCTTCTTGATGAAAGAAGTCGTTTTCCCCTGAGGAGCAAGCTTTCTACCCTTGAATGGCTGTGGCCCATCAGTATCCTGCTTGCTGAAAGGCTCATACGATCTCTTCTTGCGGCGGATCTTAGGGTCGGTGTTTTCAAGCACCTTCATCTCCGAAGCCAAATAATCAAACTTATCTTCTTCCTGACGAGGCTTCTGCTTGTTTTGAGGTTTTCTGATCTTCGTTGGACCCAAGGTGATGATTTCCTCTTTGGCCG
Organism: Metschnikowia lachancei; assembly: GCA_030572615.1. Taxonomy (NCBI): domain Eukaryota; kingdom Fungi; phylum Ascomycota; class Pichiomycetes; order Serinales; family Metschnikowiaceae; genus Metschnikowia; species Metschnikowia lachancei. Next base: position 50,695 of record JAJMAK010000016.1, read on the forward strand.
GTTTAACCACAGGCGTCTCCTCCACTTGCACCAGCTCCGTACTTTGAGAGGCGTTCTCGGGTTTAGGGGTTATGTCAGCACCAGAATCATTAGACTCGAAACTGCCATGGGTACTCTTTAATGGTGTAAACGAGATGGTGCCCAAAGTTTCTAGTCTCTTCTTAAGTTCGCTAGTTTTCACGACTTTTGGCTTAGACCCATCTTCAGGAACTTGGACAGAAAAACCACCGTCGAGCAAAACACCCAGGAATATCCTTGATTTGTCTGCAATCATGTCAGGATTGGACTGTTGACAAACGTCGCGGGTCTTTTCCATAATCAATGAAAATAACTCCGTTATTTCACCCACCAGACTAGAGGTAACCTCGAAAGTCTTGGACTGTTGCGAAGAAACAAACGTAGTGGTGTCGTCTTCTTCCATGGCGCTAAAAGACTTTTGCACCAAAGCAGTCAAGGCCTCCAAGTTCTCCCGAAGGATCTTGGAGAAGTTCGTGAAGCAGCTGGTCACCAGATGGCTTGTGATGGGTTCGTGCAAGGTGCACAAATTCAACACCACCCGGTTGGCCATGACATACCGAGGAGACTCGTCCAATTGCCTGGCCAACTGGTCCCGCCATTGGAACACCTCGTGAACGAGAGCACGCTTAGAACCCGGGATGTTGTACAGCGTGATGAAGTTGTCTGCCGAGACAGTTTCGTTGTTGAACATGCCGCTGTTGTATGAGGTGGCAGGCCGGAACTTGACGTACTCGAACCGTTTGCTGGCGACTTTGCGTGAGTTCTCAAGCACCTCAGGGAGTTTTGCTGGGCCGGCGGCTAAGAGCCGGGCACGGAGCTGGTCATAAATGTTCAACAAAAAGTGGGTGTCTGCACGAGCATAGTCCATCATCACCGGCGGAAGCGGACGAAGACGCCAGTCTGCAAGTTGATACTTCTTGGACGTTTTGAATTTGGCAAAGGTTTCAAGCAAGTACGCGAGAGAGAATTTGGGGAACCCGAGCGCTTTTGAAGCAAAGTAAGTGTCAAATAACGACACGATGTAGAGCCCCAAGTCCCGCTGCAACCAGATGATATCCATATTGGCACCATGGAACACCTTGACGATGGCGGGGTTGGCGAAAATCTCGTTTAACGGGGTGAGGTCGTCTCGCAAAGCAAGCGTGTCGACGATCCAGTCGTGGGAACGGTCGGAGATCTGCATCAAGCACGTGATTCCGTAGTAAGTTCTCAAATCGTGGTGTTCTAAGTCAACGGCGATCTCCAGGGACCCACGCAACTCGGCAATCATGGTATTCAATGATTCCACCGTGTCTACCCAGATGGCCTGGGTCAGGTTCCAGTCGGTGGAAGGCTGGACTTCAACGGGTGCCAGGATCGATGCAGGGTAGTCACTTTTGGTGATTTCCTCGAGATACGGCTGCTCGTAGTGGGCAGGCGAAGTACCGTCACTGTGCAATACCAAACATTGGTCTAGTGGCTTGATTGCATGGGGTTTGGTGGTGAGTCGAGGCTTAAAAGGGTGGTTTTCCGAGTTGTCCACTGGCACGCGGAAGTGAACCTGGGGTTTCTCTTGCACGGTGGCCGTAAGGGCCGGGTCCGACGCGTCGTTCAAGCTCAAGTACTCACTGGCAGTTTTGGGCGTCTTAAGTTCGTCCATGGCCAAATCGGCCTTCTCGAAAAACACATCTAGCGCATCGGAAACCTTCTTCCACAGTCCGTCACTGGCAGCGGACGTTTCGCCATACTCCAAGAGCGGCAGTTTGTCTGAACCACCGGCGAGAAGCTTATTGGCGATTTCCAAGAGCCGCTGGCCCGAACTCTCGAAACTGGCACCTAATTGGGGGTCCACGGAAGCATGAAACTTGATGTCTTTAGCTGCAAGTGCAGACGCAGCTCTGATGGTGGCCATGGCCCGAGGAAGAACATTTTCGTAGGGGTCCGCCGGCATTGTGTGTGTGTGTGTGTGGACGTGAATAAGGTGTTTCTTTAAGTTTGTATTGCTTTTTTTTTACAGCGGTTTTGCTCAGAAAACAATAAACTTCACCCAATGTTAACTTCACGCAAATAATCTTCTCTATTTCTTTTGAGATGTGGTAGTGCAGAGAAGCGCAGAGGATAAATCGCAGATGGCCACTAGAGATGATAATCTGCCCGCGCATGTATGCGAAGGGAAAAAAAGTGCGCATGCCGGACATGTAAGCTCATCTCTTCGCACTAAGCCCGGGAGCATAGCTTTTTATTACTGGAACGCTTTTTCCACAAAATTTTCCAGTCTGACATATCAATATTACCAATAATAAGGTAACACCCCCTTCTATATAAATATACCCTACCAAAAAATGAGTCATACGTGCGTGAGCTGTGCTCTTGAGTTCCAGGATGTCCCTTCGCAAAGAAGCCACATGAAGTCCGACTGGCACAGATATAACTTGAAAAGAAGAGTGGCGCAACTACCTGCCATCAGCGAACCAGTGTTCAATGCTAAAATTGCGCTGTTGGCGCAGGAGGAGGAGCTGCCTGCGGAGCTCAAACTGGCCCGCAAACAGGTGACCAAGAAGGACTTGAAGCGTCAACAAAAAGAGGCGTTACAGGCCCAAAGAAGAGAGCTTCTTGCTGCCAGAGAGGCACTTCAAGAGAAGTTTGGCAAGCTCAATGTGAACAACACCGAACAAGCTAACGAAAGCAACGAAAAGGCTGTGGAATCGGGTTCTCAGGCATCCAAACTCCCCGAGTCTCAACCTCAATCTGGTGAATCTGATGAATCTGCTGGCACCGAGCCCGAAAAGTCCATTGAAGAACAACTTTTGGCGGAAAAACTCGCCAACCGCGTGGAAATCCCCATCACCACATGTCTTTTCTGTCCGGCCAAGAAAAAGCAAAACTTTGCCACGTTGGAGGAAAACATCGCCCACATGTTCAAGGACCATGGGCTCTATATTCCCGAAAGAAAGTACTTGGTCGACCCTGAAGGCTTGATCCGCTACTTGGGCGAAAAGATCGGCTTGGGTAACATGTGTCTCTGCTGTTCTTACCAGGGTAAAAACCTAGAAGCTGTTCGTGAACATATGGCCTCGAAACGCCACATGAGAATCCCCTACGAGACCGAGGCGGAGAAGTTGGAGATCTCCGATTTCTACGATTTCACTTCTTCTTATGGTGAGTCCACCAAGCCCGTTGTGGATGTTAGTAATGGTGGCGACGATAACGAAGACTGGGAAGATGTTTCTGACGATGGCCAGAGTGATGGTGACGAGGACGAATTCAGTGACGACGATGCTATTCCCGAAGACCCCATCATCGATATGGGCACCGAGCTTATTTTGCCCCTGGGTGCCGTGGTGGGTCACCGGTCCATGGCCAAATACTATAAGCAAAACTTCCCTCCCGAAAGAATCTTATCCGAGGGCCAAGGAACGGTTATTGCTGCGGAAACAAGACACTTTGTTGCTCCTGGCCAGAGACAGGAGCTTGCCATGGCCAAGAGAGCATGGAGTCTGCAGAAAAAGAGAGAGGACACCAACGACAGACGTGCGCAGAAGTTCATCAACAACCAGCCCCATTTCAGAGACCCTCTTTTGCAGTAGGCAAGGGGGTCATTTTTATTTCTTCTTATTTTCTTTCGTTTTTGAGGTTTATAGATAATTGACAAGTGAAGGATGTACGGTGATTGTATGTAGTTGAGTGAATGCTTGCGGATTGTTGGATCAAGTGATCGTATGGGTGCTGGTCTACTGGAAAAGGCTGTTTACACGCTACAGGCTAATAGAAAAATGTAAATTTGGCTGATCAACGCAAGACGTGGGGGTCCAGTCGTTAGGAAAAATGCTGCAAAGTAAGCAAACAGTTTTAGAATAAAAGGTAGGGTCTCCAAACCCAAAAAAAGGAAAGAAAAAAAAAAAAAAAAACAAAGGGTATGTTTTCAGCAGGAGCAAGGTGGTTACCACATGTCTATATGAATGAGCAATGGTTTCTTTTTTCATGTTTTAAACGCTCAAATTTTTTCTGCTTTACTTTTCCGTAGGGCTCCAGAGTCGCTATTGCTTGATTATCTCCATTTTGCAACAGGCTAGGCGTAATGTCGGGAAATTTTGGTTAAGCGTTATTCTATTGGTCATGAACTATTACGGTAACTATGGAGTGTGTAGCGGAATGACCACATGCACACCACGACCACCAAGGTATTATAGTCACTTCAATTTCTGGACTTGAAGTTGTTATAAGTATTCTGATGATATTGTCGTTTTCGAAGTACACACGGTAAAGTATTTATATTAAATTTGCTGACTAAGCGATTCTCACCAAAAGTTTACAATGTGTTACCTCTTGGGACGGATCGTCTTGTGATATTCCAATAACAATTGCCCGTAAACCAATTGGATCTTCCTGATTGAAGCTCTACCTTTATGAATATGATAGGGTCACTAATTGACGTCATTTATTTCATCTTGAATGGCCTTTTTGTTTGCGTTTTAATACTCTGGTATGGGGAGTGCCCGTTTCTCAGTGCGACCACCATGGATATACCGACACGAAGCTAGGTAATATGCACGGTAATTTTCTTTTATTTGGTGGTAAGCTTAAGTTTTCATAGGCTCTGTTTAAGGCGGTATTTAGAAGAAGTGGGTGGTGATCCTCTAGACAATTCTTGAACCACGCACACCAAGGCGACGTGACCACCACGAATTGGCTGCAAACGTTAGAAGTAGGTGTCTCCAGGATAACATTTCGTCACAAATATCATGTATGATTATGGCCAAATCTTTTCTATCCCTTACTATCATAGAGTACCGTTAGTATCTTACCAATAACGACCAAGACCCGGGCCCCAAACCCAGCTGAAGTTGTAGACGAGCTGAGTTCAAGACTATGGGTGTTCAAATGAAGTTTGATTTTGAAAATAAAAAGGTTGAAGTACCATTGAGCCACCAATATTGCTCATCCATTAAATGAGATCGAGAAGGAACTTCTTCCTCTGGTGCAAACCAGGACCATCATGTGTGACGTCCCATACTTTCAAGTCACACCTTATTTCACCGGAATATCGTCTAACATGTCAGGTGGCTTAGAGACTTATAGGGCTCCATGTTTTGCCAAGGTTACCTTCTGACAGACATTTATAAGACCAACAGCACCGAAATTGTTAGACCCCGTCAACGAAGTTTCTGAGCAAGTCGCCAAGACCTACTTGGACGAAGTCACTGGAGAACATGTTTCCAAGACCGAGTTGAAGAAGAGACAAAAGACCAGACAAAAGACCAGACAAATCGAGGCCAAGAAGGCTGAGAAGGCCGAGAAGGCCAAGAACAATGTCAGCAAACAGCCAAAGAAGAAGAACATCATGGCTGACTTGAAACCTAACCAGTACGACGACATTAGATCCCGGCAAATCGACGAGTTCAAGAAGGCCAACGAGAAGAACCCTGAGGCTCTTAATCCTTACCCCACAAGTTTACTCGTTCTTTGACTGTGCCTGAGTTCTTCAAGAAGCACGACGGCTTGAAAAGAGGTGAAACCCTCAAGGACCAAGAGATCAAGATTACTGGAAGAATCATCACCAAGAGAGAGTCTGGTTCCAAGTTGAGATTCTACCTGTTGAAGGGTGCCGGTGTCCAGATGCAGGTGATGGCCCAGGCCCAAGATGCCGAGTCGTTTGAGGTTTACGAGAAGGAGCACGACAATAGGTGACATCATTGGTGTCACTGGTTACCCAGGTAGAACCACCCCAGCCAAGGGTGGTGATGGTGAGCTTTCCATCTTTGCTGCTTCGATCCGATTGTTGACCCCATGTTTGCACATGTTGCCAGCTGAGCATTTCAGTCTTCAAGGACCAAGAGAACAGAAACAGAAAGCTTTACTTGGACTTGATCGTCAACGATGATGTTAGAGAGCGTTTCCGAGAAACATCTGCTATCATCTCTTACATCCGTAGATTTTTGGACACCAGAGACTTCGTCGAGGTGAAACCCCCAATCTTGAACGTTATTGCCGGTGGTGCCACTGCCAAGCCTTTCTTCACCCACAACGACTTGGACATGCAAATGTACATGAGGATTGTACACATTGTGTGTTTCAATGTATATTCATTTGTGATAACTCCACAGCAGATCAGTGACTGGTGATTTTCTTGGAAAATTTATCATTTTTCATAGTTAGAATTTACATAAACCTGGGTGAATATCAAATATTGACTGCCTTTTATTCAAGACTCGAGTGGAGGTGTATATGTGTAATCAATTCAGCTGAGTATTTCCATGTGTTCTGGAAAATTCTTTAATCAAGGCATTGATGGTTTAAGGCGGAATCCCCCAGGAGATAATTTGTCCTCTCAGATTCTGATTTAGGTATGATGAAATTAATCTTGTCCAAGAGGCTTTCAAAGAAGCCAGTGTATTTCTCGCTATTTCAACAAGAGTTGTCGCTAATTTCTACATTGATTTATGAAAGCTGTTACCCACCTACTTATTTAAGAACATTTCATTGTGAAATCGAAGAAGAATCAATAAAAAGCTTTTAATTTGAGTATTTAGAGAGCAGAGGTTTTCCTCATTATACCTTTCAATGAGAGTAATAATTCCACGCCCTGACTTTTCCTTCTAAAGAAAAAGTGCAGGTGGTTGGGACACCGTGGATCAAGGACTTGAACAGGTTTCCCTTCCGTAAGTTGAAGCATTTTCGATGGAGATCCACCCACAGAAGAACAATTGAATCTTCTTTTCTGGAGATATGGGCTCATTGTGGATATTGTGCCTCCTTCAAGTTCAACGCCATATGCAACGCTTTTATTCAAATCTACCGACTCTTTTGTCAGGGCCAAAGCTGCGTGACCGGCTTGACCCTTAACAATAGAAAAACCACTCTGCACTTGCAGCAAATTCCCATCTTGAGTGTGAACCAGATCAGCGCTTTCATTTCAAGCCACCGGAAGATCTCCATCCCGGTGATTGCCTTGCTTGCCAAACAATAATTCCGGCGGATAGTGTGGACGTACCATTTAAGGTTGCGTAAAGCTTCATAAGTCTTGTTTAATGGACCCAATAGTGAATTTAGCATCATCGGGTCTTCCATGTTTAGGTGATTCCACCAGAACTTTGTTCAGCCACACTCATCATAAAGATGACGTTGAATATGTTGCAGATTTACCTACAAAGATGACACTTCAACCCAGGTAGTGGTCGAAGAGTAGCATACATTGGAACATACGATCCAAAATTAAAATGGCGAAGAGCTTCAAGATCCTTGCCCTTTTTCTTTTCGAATTTATGAAGAGCTTCAAGATCCTTACGCTTTTTCCATTCCAATTTATGAAGAGCTTTCCAAAACTTCTCCCAACGGCTTGCCCCGAGCCTCCGGACATAAGTCCAAAGCATGCTGAGGCATCACAGGCGAAAGTGCTGCTTGCTTCCTCTTACTCAAAGAAGTGAAATTACTCGGATGGCATTGCTTTTCCTCCTCATCTGTTAAAGAAAAACCATTCTCCCCCCTCGATGAAGCCTCATACGACACGGGAATCCAAGTATCATGCACAAGATCAGATGTCTCATAGATCCGCGATCGCGGAGCCTCTTTCCATGCCTCAAGATAACAAATCTCTGTGGGTGTAAAGATCCATTTAAGATTTTTGAAAAATCTACCTGGCCTTTCCAATAAGAAGTCCGCCACATGGAGCCCTTTGGACAAAGCAATAGGTGTCCTCCTTCTGCCATTCATAATCTTTGCCATATGATGAGTGAGTTTCACACGGAAGTATTAGGTATACAATCCAGATTATCATTCAACGTTGAAATGAGTACTGCAGCTCGATGCCCTTGAACCTGAGTGACCATTTCCAACACACCATAGCCACCCTTCTTGGGCCTCGCATATAACTTATCAGTACTGATACCCTTGAACACTGCATGAATTTTTGGGTTCATTTTCTTGAGTTGTTGCTTACTCATGCATTGGACCAAATCTTTGTACACCGTCTTGGACGATACAAAGACATTAGTTCCAATAGCACTGGTAATTAAATCAAGATGCATATATCCCTGCTTCAATGTCATGAACGGCAAATTTGAAATAAACCTCTTCCAATTTACCCCTTCTTTCGTAAGACCCAAATATCTCAAGTCCTCCGACCAAAGATACGATTGAGGATATGGCAATATTTGCTGCTGATATTGTGCATAGTCTGCGTGAAAGCCAAAAAGTTTAGTCTTGGTTTCACTAACTCAACTATTACTCAATCTCTCAAACATCTGAATGGCTTCAGCGACTGTAGAATAATCTGCCTCTGACCCAGGGTGTATATTCACATCATCAGCGAACGCATGATATTTCATCCGTTCAATGACGATCCCCTCATATTCTATTGGAATCCCCTCCAATGCCTGTATATGCATCAAGAAAGGTCCCAACGCTAAGTTGAAAATAAGAGGCGATAAGGGATTGCCCTGTCTCGTACCACAGTGAAGAGAAAACCGTTCACCGTCCCAATTATTGAGCAGGATTTGAGCTTCCTGGTCAGCCAAAATCAGCATGATCAATCTCACCATGGATGAACCAAGGCCCATCTTCATGAGAACTTGGCGCATATATTGATGGGAAATTCGATCAAATGCTTTAGTGAAGTCAATCATTAGAAGGGCCATTCGGCCACTCGGCGATGATGGCTGTTCTTTACGCCGCTCAAGCATCGTGAAGAATTCCATAGTATGAACACATTGAATATACAACTGGAATCTAATAATTATTATGCAGATATATTAAAAGTATCTATGCAAAGTAAAACAATAATAGGAGAAACACTAAGCCCAGTTTTACCTCATGTTATAGCTAGTAGTAATTTATTATTTCTAAGTTCTTTTTTATATTACCATATATTTCGGAAGGATTGTATTTAATGATTATCTAAATGTTTACGCTTTATATTCATTTAGCTCTTATAGCAGCATGAGTAATAATAATATTAAAGTATTTAATATCTCCAAGTAATTCGTATATTCAAAAAGAAGGTCCTTTTGAATTCGCAGTTACTCAACAATCAAGATCAGCCTTTACTGTTTCATTTATATTAGTAACCACTCTAAAAGATGGAAAGCAATTGGATGGCTTTAGCTATAAAGTGAAACACAACAGTGGAATATAACCGTAAACGAGTTTTCTAATGGACGAGAGAGGTGTACATACAAAACGAAAATGAAATGCTTTTACATTGTGGTCTTTTGGTATGATTTGACTGTAAAGCGCTATCTTAAAATCTATAAAGCCTCTACCTGTCAGGTAAAGTATAAGCGATTAGCTAAAACACTCGCGCTCAAACACCACGTTGCAATGTTCTGCCCAAAACGTAACCACATTTCACTTCGGCCCGAAACAGTAACCACGTTTCACCGTTACGGGTAGTAGGGGTATTTAAACACCGGTATATGCACATATAATGATGGAAAAGCCATTCTTATTTTAACTGCTTTTCACATAATAAGTTTCAATCTTCAATCAATCAATCGACAAAGGAACAATATCTTCAAACTCTCTTGTTACCTGTTTATAAACTTGTTCTTATTCCAATTTGCAGATTTATTCACCTGTTTCTGACACTAACATGCTGAACAGTAATTTTACCAGTTGTGACACCGTTAGAGAGTCTTGCAACCATTCTAAGTTAGTCCACCGCGTAGGTTCATCTGCGTCCTTTCAAAAAGAATGAGCAAACTTTGTTGAAATGTAGCCAGTTATTTAAGAATACAGGTGACGTCTATTCGGCCAGGAGTAGAGACAACAATTGCTGACTATCCCAGGAAATCTTCTTCCCAAGAAGCTCCCCTGTTGACAGTAAGATGATTTCTTTAGTATAATAACGTGATATTCACAGCCCTAAAGGTATAGGAGTATATTTTATTTGTATTAGTGGTCGAGTATGGTTATAATGTAAATTTCAAATACACACGGACCGCCTCCCAGGATTATGGCACTCGAGGCGAGGCTCCACGGCGAATGACAAGACAATTGTTACTCAGAGCATTTTATAAGGCTTTTTTATATTCTCCCAGTTGGACGATAATTTGAAAACAATATCTTTGATTATCACTAATGACGAATGGTCTTGAAATAAATAAGCTTTTAATAGCAATACTCAGGGGGCTGGGCTAAATGACTGTGTGAATATATAGACACCAAATAGCTACAACAAGGGTTAATCTATCATGTGAGTTATACCGCAGTAGGTATACTATATTAAAGCCATTTATATTATCCCAATGATAAGAAAAAATCAATGAATACTGCTTTCTCTATACCCTTCTTGCTGTATCCACAGCAAGTCTCCGTTCATCATCTCCCGTTTCAAAGCCACTTATATACATGCCATTTTGTCTTCCAAAAGCAAAACAGAATAAAAAGAATACTGGAATTGCTATTCTTGGCCTAGCGTCCGGCATTTAGAGTGCACACACGCGGGTGTGGATCGAGCTTGACTTTTGACAAGATTTGTTTGTTTCTGGTGCTTAAAAACGGTTGTAACCACGATATCCAATATCCCGCCCGCGTTTTGTTCTCCTCATGCCTTCAAAATGCAAAGAAACTATTCGGCGAAATCGCTCGGCCAAGTAGTACCTTGACGACCTGCGTTCGAACAGCCGTGTGCGAGCAACTCCGACAACCGAGAGGTTTAAGCGTAGTAAACCCTTGAAAATACACCACCAATACACCACCAATACACCACTAAAACACCACAAATACACCACCAATTCCACTCAAACTCGACCTAAACGCAAATTTCAAATCACCATTCCCTGAAACATACTAATTCATTATTATATCTGGACACGGTTAATTCCCGGCTGGGTTGTATGCACACCGCCCCAGTCAACAGTGCGTCTTCCACGCTATGCTCACGCACCTTCTCAGAACATGTAATGTAGATGTTTCTTCTTTTCCTTCCATACACCTCCATGGATAAAAGCACTGCCAATGCCAGAAAATGAGCGGTTTTTTGTTCCGCCCCAAGACGAGCCGGTTTCGGATAACCTTGAGGCTTTAGTTCAAAAATGTCTTCATGAAAGAAAACAGACGCAGAAGTTGCGACTTCCTACAAACCGCAGCGTAGCATGGGCCGAGGTCCTACCCGACGCACCGGACGCACCAGGAAAACGCCTAAACCAAGGAAACAAACATTCTGAATTTGGAAATACCCAAACGGTGAAGACGTACTATTTGCTGATCCCTAGAGTCGACCGCTGGTACGCAGTGCGGCCATACGAGACCACCCAAGAACGTTTGTGGCGGGAAAGCAAGAATCGAAATCGCTATAGTGCGCGGGTCGTGTCCAGGCTAAGTTCCATGTTGGCGGAAGCCGACGAATTGGAAACGGTGTTGGAAACGCATCTCCAGGCCCAGAGAAAGGCTCTTGGACGAATTCACAAGGTAAGGCATCGTCTCCGCCGCATCAGTGCCAGAATCTTAAAGCATTCACGACGTATTGATACTGGTATTGCTCAATTGCGCTTGAAGCCAGGTTCTTTCCGATGGCATGCTACGAACAATGGATTATACGTGTCAGGGAAGCAGGAATTACTTGCAAAAGAGGGTATTTCCTTGGAAAATCTCCGACAAAGAGCTGCAAAACTCACCCATTCCGTCATCAAGCACAACAAACTCTTAAACTGTTGGGATAAACTACAATCAACCGTATGGACACCCAATGCCCTTCAGACCAGATCCCGTACTGAACACCTCTGGAGCGAGATCAAAACTCTTGTCCTTGATTACGATATAACCGGACACGTGGCGTTGGGGGGCTTGGCGTTGCATATTCTTGAGGGAGAACACGTAAAATCCACCAAACACGAGCAATTGCTTGATTCCACTGACGATGAACCGGAAGATGAGAAGCCTGAATTTTCTGAAAACGAAGATGCACCAAATAAGCAGTCTTCTATGCACAAAAGAGACCCCAGTAATCGAACTCATGGCAATGTTCAAAAGGTTAACGGAAGTGCGAATCTGAGGGGATCTGATAGTAACTTCTCATCATCAAACGTCGCCGCTTCTCCCGTTTTTCTATCCACTGTTTCGGTCAATTATGAGAACCTGTCACCAACATTTGATGACACAAGCACATATGAAGAGACGAATTTTATGAATGACGAAATCAAAAGAGCTCCTTCTTATATGGTGACTCTCAAAACTCCGACAAGCTTTTCTTTCGGGGGTGGAACTTGCTCCGGAAGCTCAAATATCTTTCATGCAAACTTCGTCAACCCGAAAGCAGAATCTTCTTATAGGCTTAGTCTCAGAAGGAACGATTCTCTGTTGTCATTCACACACGCGGAAAACAACAGTCTTCCCAAAGGATCTTTTTTCGGGTATTCTCCTTCCTTCATGGTAACTTTGAGAGTTCCACCCAGCGACTTCACGAAGTTACAAAGCGAAACCTCCAAAATTTGTCAAGTGGAAAACAAGTACGCAAAAAGAAGGATTTCTTCAGAGCAACCACCTTCTTTTATGGACTGTTGCATCTGTTAACAATCTGGTGGAAGAAAATAGTGGATCATCTCTATGTTTGTCACAAAGTTCCCCGTACATGGTTATATTAAACACCCCCGGCAACTATACATTACTGTCAGGGGATAATATCCATGAATATTCGCCAGAAGAAGACATCCATAATAATTTATCTGAGCATCATGTGGCTTTTGTTGCGATTCGACGTCAGCGGTCGCCGAAAGAGGGTTGAATGTTGATTTACAACCTCCTGTCAGATATTATAATTGGTCCGACACCGCGGAACCAACCAAATATCATGTCAAATACCCTGTTTGTTCGTCCTCGATTCTGGACTCCGAATAAAGGAAATCCGATGCAAGTGGTCTCAAAGGTGAGTTTTCATGTAGCCTTTGTGGGGTCACCTTCAGACTGCTTGCATACATGTATTATCAACAGGGCGCAAATAATCATGGTGTTCCTAACTGAACTGGTGGACCAAGATGGTGTGGCTTGTTAATGGAGTAAATGTGACATATCAGGGTTGTGTGTCATGGTTATAGAATTTACTTCTCACATGTTATATGATCGGAGTCAAAGGTCGACAATTTTGGGGATTGTGGGTTTTGGGCGTTGGGAAACATTGGGGTATGTCTTTATCATGTGCTATTGCGTGGGCCCGTGAAAGCACTCCGAAAATAACAAAGCTTTGGCTTGGTTTCTCATACCCTGCTTTGCATCTAAGGCTCGATTATCTTCTGTTCTGCTTTGTCTTCCAAAGTGAACCCTTGCTCCAATCAAAAGGTGTTCTCAGTACCACCTGAATTCTGGGGTGAAATCAAATGATTACTATTGAGTCGATAACTGTAACTGTGCATAAGATTAAACATGCTGGCATCCGTGGTACACTTGAGTTTCATCTACTATTTATCTCCGTTTATTTTACTTGACCTAACTATTTATTATGCGGTATATCTTGATTGTTTTTTTAAGCTTGTACGACTCGTATGAGAGTCTTATAATTTTTGCTAATATAGACAACTCAGTCTCCGGTAGAATATTCAGTAAACTCTGATGTGACTTTGCCCATGGATATAAACCGTTGTGTTCTGTATGAACAAAGCCGTTTACATTTGGCTTGCCATAGTAATCTTCCCAGGACAATATAGACACTTACCGAATGATGTTCTAGAACGAACGAAATAGGATTAAACAACCAATTGGCCTCCACTGGACATGCCTTCTATCAAACAATCTTCCATGCATGCAATCTAATTAATTACCGAAAATAGGTCTGGTCTGTGTTTTTGATTCTTGTAATGTCTAGGTGTAGCATTTATTCCAAACAAAAGTATCTCAGAGTTGTGTATAGTCTCTATACTTGATGACTTTGGTATTGAAATTCGAGTAACTTTTTGGAATCCTGAATAACCATGTAGTTGAGTAACGCATTCTCGTTTTAAATATCTGTGACTTGGCTAAGGGTTGGCCTCGGTCTTCCCACCTCAATTGGCGCATATATTTCAAGATAGCTGACATCAAAAAGAACATAGTGTCTCAAATTAGTCAGTTTCATCTGTCAAACTGGGGAAGGCATGGGTACTGTTGTGATTATATATCTATGGGAATTCTTAATAAGTGTGTATTTCTATACGATACATGTATGCTTTAAGAAGCTTAGTAGCTCTTTTTTTAGAGAATTACAGGTTATTCCACCATGCTTTATTATGCTTTATTTGAAGACTTGTGTCCGTAGGTGGAACTTCGTTCTTTTAATGAAGGCCAATTATCTAAACCGAAATTCTACTATATTAAGTTCTTTGTGTCGAATATCCATCTTCAAGGTAGCATCATGTATTTAAATAGTGTATATAGATGAGTAAACAGAACATCATCACAACGTCATTTTTGACCCCCTTGCTCATTTTCAGTATCTGGTAATATACGATCTGCAACGTAGGAGATATTGGTGATCCTCCATCAGAACATCTCATAATATCTGCTTGCTTTTCGTTGGAACAGAAGAAATAGCTTTTTCATATGTTTGGTATTTACCCAAGTTTCCAGACTCACACGTGTTGCTGCTTTTGATGAGAAGCGTGACATTTGCCGGTTTCATAACATTCATGCATTCCGAAACACTCTATTTTGTTCTTGGGAAACATAACTTTTGCCATTAACATGTTCGTTTAATTGTGTATTGTGTGTTTGTGGTCAAGCAGGTATGTTTTAGACTGTAAAAAAACTGACTTTAATGATTTCATTTATGTAACTCGAGGGAATTCCCTCCAAAAGCTGTATGCTACTCCTGAAGGAAAATTACCATACAGTAATTCTCTTACACCTTGAACAGACTTTTCTTATAAATAATCATACCTTCTAAATAATCGTTCGTGCTTCTTTTGATAGCTCGAAAAAATGGGTTCTAATGACCCACCAATTCAATTATCAACTCGCTAGAGACACACCTCTTGATTAATAAAACACTTGACGCTCTCTCACTATACCAGAACAGTCCTAGTCCGATCGGCAGATATATATCCGTCCCCCATACGCAGATAAATTTGAATGAGTATAATTGTCCTCGTTTGTGAGAAGCAACTTTAACTTTCCTTCCACTAAAGGTGTAAACTCCAAAGTCTCCAGTGTAAAGTTCAATACAATATAGGCACAAATTCCATCCTTCCTTTTCAAGAAACTGAATGTCTTCTCATTCTCCATATCCAAAATCTCAAGCAGCCCATAGATGAGAACATCCTTATACTTTTTGCGTAATTTCAACCCCTTCTTATAAAAGCCAAACATGGAGTCAGGCTCATGGACCTGTGCATAAGCATTAATCTCCGTATAGTTATCATTAACCCTCATCCAGGGCTTTCCAGATGAGAATCCGGCATTTGCAGTATCATCCCACTGCATGGGGGTCCGAGAATTGTCTCTCGCAAGCAATCGTAGATTCTTCATCACAGAAGATATCCCAGCAGTCCCATGTTTTTCCTTATACTGATTGTAATAGTTGATGGTGCTAATGTCCAAGTATTCGCTGATATCCCAGTCTGAAGGAACATTGGTCATGCCAAGCTCTTGGCCCTGGTATATGAATAGGGTTCCTGTTAAAGAAACAAGTAGCATGGCCAACAACTTCCCGCATTTGACCCGGTATTTGGGAGAGTCATTGGCAAACCGTGAAATTGACCTAGCCTGGTCATGGTTTTCAAGAAAAGACGTAGTCCAACCGTCGGTACCTTCTGCAAACAGAGTCACATTCTGCACCTTTTGTTTCATATCCGGAAGCTTCCAACCTTTGAAGTCGTATCTTTCAAGGGGATCCACACCAAGGTCCACCACATCAAAAAGAAATATCATATTCATCTCTTTTTGTTTCGCTGAAACATACTGCAAAGCATTTTTGGTGTTAGAATACCCCACTTCACCTACGGTAATAACATTGTACTTTGAAAACACTTTGGTTTGCATTTCCTTGTGGAACTCATGGATCCGTGGCCCACTTTCATGGAATTGTCTGCATGGCTGCCATTTCTGGTCCGGGAATACTATCGGAGCATCTTCAAAGGTCTGAACTTTCAGATACATTCCGGCAGTATCAAGACGAAAACCATCAATGCCCTTTTCAAGCCAGAAAATAATGGCAGTGTCGTAGATTGCGCTTCTCACTTCGTCATTTTCCCAATTTAGGTCTACCTGTGTTTTGGAAAAGAGATGAAAGTAGTATTCCTCAGTGAGCTCATCGTATTCCCAGGCTGACTCGAAGAAATATGTGTTCCAATTATTGGGTGGGTGCCTTTTCCCTTCAGAGTCGTACCTAGGGGGCTTCCAGATATACCAGTCTCGTTTGGGGTTATGTTTTGAAGATCTGGACTCCTGGAACCACTCATGAGAAGAAGATGTATGGTTTATGACCAAATCCAAGATCAATTTCATGCCCCGGGCGTGAACTTGTTGGATCAAATCCTCCATATCGGCCATGGTGCCATACTTTTCAAAAACAGACTGATAGTCAGATACATCATACCCCATATCGTCTTGTGGGGAACCATAAATGGGTGAAATCCAGATGATGTCTATACCCAAGTGAGCCAAGTAATCTAATGTGGATATGATCCCTGGAATATCCCCAACTCCATCACCATTGGAGTCCTTATACGATGCAGGCCAGATCTGGTAGACTGTTGCCTCCTTCCACCAAATGGGGTTATGAGACATGCGAAGGGTTTTTGAAGGAGGGGTTTTGAAGGAGGGTATTAGAAGAAAGAGATGAGGTTTTTTTATGTTACGAAAGCATCATTTTAAAGGTTCTTATAAACATCTTTCAGTGTTCAAAAGATGTAGATTTATTCAAATTGATTCATTGGCTCTATCTTTCCCGGGTTTATTATTTCCTGTGGGGTATTTTGATTTAGCAACTGCAACGCGCAAATCCTTTCAAAGCGTTCTGGGCAGTTTTGCACCCAAGCTCTCTCAAAGTTTTTAAGGGGAAAGAATATGAAAATTTCCATCACCAGATTCTAAAAGAAATTAGCGATCTGAAATTTATCGTGCTTTTTTGCTTTCTAGAAAAGAGTAATATTGAGGGGGCCATTCATCTTTGGACCACGTGCACAATGTACTGCATGGTGTTTTTGCCATGAAGTAGACAACATGATTCCTTGGATTGAAAATTGATTAGTGAGTGATCTCAAACATATGTTCAAGTAAGAGGGCGGAAACATTTATAATTACGGTATACGTGATTTGATAATTTCACCGTGGAAAGACGCAAAGTTCTTCGGAAAGACTATCCTTGTGTATAAAACCAAAACCCGCGAGCAGCTCGTAGAGCGAAAACCCAATGTTTTAAATGAAACCCCGCTTTTCAAGAACTCAATTTATCTCGTTTTGGTCCAAAAGAACATGATCTTTTAGATACTTTTCAAACACTGTTTTGATTACTGGAAAAGGGTATTACCCGCCGTGCATGAGCACGCGCATATGGACATCGGTCAAACGCGCACTCAAAATATTCGTTTCTGAAAGTCTGGGGTAAGAAGTCAAGTACAACTAAAAGCCAAATACATAACTTGAAATTTTCCGGTTTTCTCGTTCTTCTTTTTTTCTACTATTTTTTTTTTTCTTTTCTCGTTTTTTCTGGTCATTGTTCCTTTGTTTGCACAATCATAAACGCGAATATTCCGCACGCAATTGCACCCTGCAAAGCATGCGTCTGAAAGTAGACGTGTTCTTTTCCATCTGCCCAAAGTCACTTGTTTCTAAATTGCATGCAAAGAATATTGAAAATTTTGCAAAGATTAAGGAATCTGAATCTCAATTTCAGTTGGAAGCTTTAATTTTATTACCATAAAAGATAAAGTTTACCAATATCTATACGCTGATTGGCTGGATAAGCGACTTATGAAATTAGTAGTGGATTATTTTTATTGTGTTTAACTTTTGACCAAGTTAATGGAGAAAGAGTTCACCCAGGGAGTAAGAGCCACTGCCAGTCCGGAAAAGAGGTTAGTTGTGTCATGGTCTGTCTCCATGGAATCTCCTGGAATAGATTTGCATTTGTACTGTCATACTAGGTTAGTTTGATCAATAACCCGAGCATGACATCGGAAACTTGTACCAGAAAGGTTTTGGTGTGGTACTTTCAATGACGGGGCTCATTGATGTCCAAGAAGATTTCAAGAGACTACTCGTTTTCGTACTTCTTGACCACAAACGACTAGCCTTTTTCTTCCACAACACAGCCGGCTGAACATGAAAGATACTTTTGCGCTTTAATAAAGGGCTCATTTATAATACAGTCTATGATGTTCTTTCGATCTATGAACATTCTAGCCCAGACCTTGCCTTTATTCAAGATTAAACAAACAAACATGACGGGCACAATTTTCTCGATTGTGAGGCCTTTTAGGTCTTTGATGTCAGATTTCAGTGAATAAACCTGCAAATTGTAAGAAGAAGAGAGATTGTTGTAAGTAGTCAGGTTGAAGAATGTAGATTGAAACTTATTATGGGGGAAAAGCCTTTAAAATAAAATAGTTTTTCCATCATTAGATGTGATTCAGCACGACGGTGGTTTAGCTAATCGCTTATACTTTACCTGACATTTGAATGATAGGAAAGTCTGACGGAACAAGCAGGACTATCCAAATCATTAGGTTACTGTTCTCTGTGTTTCAGTACCGCCGGTACGCACTGACAATACACCAATAGACGAAACTGGGGAAGCAAAATAAGTTAATATAACGTAGTTTCAGCTACAATTCTGGGAGTTGGTAGCTCGGTCATTAGTAAATCCAGTAACGGTAATTCAATATTATGTAAGTCGTTCATTATAGTAGGTAATCCGTGCTTGGCCCGTTTATCCAGAAGGAGGAAGGGCGGGTACTATATAACACGCACGTCCTAGTCGGAAAGTAATAGAGTAGCCGGCGGACGCAAGAGTGCTGGTTAGACCACGAAACATGAGGGGATATAATAGCGCAGTCGCCTTGGCGGATGTATGTCGACCAGACGCGTGCGCACGTATCGGCCAACCTTCAGTGGGCTGTATCGGTCACACGTAGTGACATGTTGAAAAGGGCCCTTGAACTTGGCGAACGTCAGTCTAAAGCGGCAGTGGTGAGCGCCTACTGGAACTTTTCAATGGAGTTGGCTAAGGAAGAGGCCAGCAATTCTGTTGGTTGATCCCCTTGTCAGGTATTTATGACAGAGCTCATTTTGAAGGGAAAATATTGACGAAGAAGTTGAGTTATATGCATAATATTTTCATGATTGTTGCACATTTGTTTCGCTCCAAATAAAGAGGTTGTTCAAAAAGGAAACTTGAAATTCTGGCCTGCTGTAAATCAGAAACTTTACCACATATCACTGGATCATCAGAGAGAGTTGTATGTCAAGTGAGGCGTTTTACTGTTTAGTTGAAGGTGATATTCTTGTTTCAATCATTGATGAATGTGTTTTCAAAAAGGAGACTTTATTCTGTGTGACGGATGTTTTAATCTCAGTAGGTAGACAAGTCATATCTTCACGTCGAGATTTAATTTTTTTGCAAAAAGACTTAATTTTCGGAATGGACAATTTTTTGGTAGGGAGAATTCAATTTTTAAGCAGGAGAGTTACTATTGCCCCAAGATATTTCAATAAGCCCTTTTTTTTCACTTTGGAGCTACGTGAATTTGTTTTCACGACGACATTCAACTTTTCGCCGGGACAATACATGGCCGTGAAGAACAAGAGTTATTTCTAAAAACCCTGTGTACGAATCTGGAAAGTTCAAGATGCAATAATAATAAAACTTCCCTTATCCGTGGACCAGCTCTTGCAACTATGAGAGAAGTATCGGTAATGGTTGAAACTTAGGGAGACGATCAGTCAGATGACCAGACGTACACACGGGCTTTACAGAATTGATAATTTTGTAAGGTGTTTCGGTTATGCTAGACGTTAACCTACTCCACCTGGATTTCTTATTCTATCCAACTATCTTCACTCTTCGTTTCCAGTGGGGTTCTAAAAACCCCTTTCTCGCATTTTTGGTGGGAAAATTTTGCCTTCCCGCAAATCGTCGGGGAATGGTCGTGTATTACCTGAGTTCTAGGAGATCGTTGAGCCCAGATTGAGAGCAGTAATTGCATGGTGTAATCGTCTTTGTTTACTTTTGAGAATTCTACTTTTTCGCCAGTTGAGTGAGATTAATGATTATACTGGCGTGCATATACCACAGGTGTGCATATAGGTATAACACCGCTTATAAACTTCACGTCTGTGCCTGGATATAGCCAAGACTGACGCCGTGCTCTCACATGTGCAGCAGTACTAAACCCATATAATAAAATCCTATTTGGAAGATATTTAAGGGTAATTCTTTTTAAATGTAACTTTATTAATAAATCAGAAAAGATTTACAATACAAAACAAAGGCATTAAACGGTCCCCTTATGAAAGAAGGGCCAGTGTACATTGGTAAGGGAACGACTCTGTGCTACGTAAGGTCCATGATGCATTCTTTAGTTCAACAAGGCCTGGGCAGGGCTCACAATGAACATTGCAAAATCGGTTGGCGCCTTTTTATGCATACAGTTCTACGACCTTGCACAACAATATCGAAGTCATAGAAAAATACAGAGTTTGAATATCCATTTCTTCGTTTGGCTTTTAGACCTTGAACATGGGAGATGTTCAATATCGGAGATGTTCAATTCGGTCGACAATAATATCTTGGGTACATAAAAGTACTCAAACAACCGTATCGCGATCTTGGAAAATATCATTGTCCAGTGGTACAAGCTGTTGAACTTTGTGAGACTATCGGTCAGTGTCAGAAATAAGTAATTAAATCTGCAAATTGTAAGAATAAGACGAAAGAAACAGGTATGAAGAGAGTCTGAAGATATTGCCTTTGTTGATTGATTGATTTAAGATTGAAGATTGATTGAAGATTGATTGAAGATTGATTGAATATTGATTGAAGGTTGATTGAATATTGATTAAGTATTGATTGAATATTGATTGAAGAGTGAAACTTATTAAGTAAGAAAAGTAGTTAAAATAAGAATGGTTTTTTCATCATAAAATGTGGAAATACCGGGGTTTATATATTCTGATTTCCGGAAACGGTGAACGTGGTTTCTTGTTTCGGGCCGAAGTGAAACGTGGATACTAGCTTCGGGCCTGAGTGAAAGGTGATTACTCGTTACGGCCCGAACCGTGCAACGTGGTGTTTTAGCTAATCGCTTATACTTTACCTAACAGTCAGATACGCTAACGTAAACACAGGCTCATACAGAAATGAATAATCTTGAAAGGTAGTTTGTTTATATTGGAATGTAACCTACTCCTCTTGCAGACCTTCTTCTATAAACCTAATATGTCCCGTTCGTTTCCAGTGGGGAGGCATCATCTCCTCTCTCGGCCTCTGCAATTTTGCTTCTTTGGTGCCCAATAAACCTATATTCAATCTTGAGAACCCTAATTGGTAACACTAGCTCAATACTTTGAAACTAGGTCTTGCCACACCACACGGACTGAAGATATATTGATACATGGAGGTTACAATACCTAATTACAGCTATTTACTAGCCAAGAGAATCCACATATAATGTTTCTTTTGTTGTTGGAAATGTACCACAACTTAGAAGGGACCTACCAGACGGTAGTTCTTGTATAAACACAGCTCTACAATAATAATATTTAGTGTTATTGCTCCATACGTAGCAGTATATGTGTGCAAACACTTAAAACTCATACTGGACCATAACTATCACATTCGGAACCGTTCTCAACAATTCTATGTCAAATTATCATTAAAGGCCTCCCCCGATCAATGGTATCGGATACATCTTCCCAATTTCACACCAGTATAGACCTCCACGTATTCTAAAAAAAGAGATATATAGACAACTCCACTACAAAGAAACTTCAATACGTGGACAATCTTTGTACAAAAACTCAGACCCAATCTGTACCCTGAAGGATTCAAGCGTTTCCTGTAATTTAAAGAGCTCTTCCTCAAACAACTCTTTAAGATTGTTGCTCGTAGGGGACACACTGGTGAATCGTTCTGCCAGCTCTAGTGCTCTGCACGTTATATCTAGCACTTTCTGTTGGTATCCCTCAATTGCAAAATCAAAAGTTCCACACGAATTGAACATTTCCAAGGTAAGCACATTTAACTCAATAAGATGGAACAACAAATCATGCCCTGGCGATGTGTTTTTAGAATAGTAAACTAGCCTATTTGTGGCTTCGAGCATGACACGGAACACCCTATTGGCATGATCTAACTTATTTGATAGGTCTTGACTAAATGGCTTGACACTCTCCACCAGGATCTCGATATCAATAAGGTTTTGGATGAGCTTTTCCGCCTGCCAAGAAAAAGCCATGAAATCAAAACTTTCGTGATAAACAAACGTCTTTAATCGTTTCATGAACTTTTCTAGTTGGTTGCTGGACTTCCTTTTTGCAGGGGAAGGCTCTCCACACTCACAAGGGGGTACATATCTTGCCCATGGGTCCTTCATAAAGATAATCTTTCTCCCAGTGTATCTAGAAAAGGGAAAGTTTATCTCACCTGGAGCTGAACCCCTGTTGTTGAAAATATCTTCAATTGATGCAGCACATATTGTGGACGTAAGGAAAGCTGCAATAAAAGCTATTAATGTTTTCATTGGTTACGATAGCGCAACAATTTATGACTCTTCTGAGACAGTCTATATGATATTTGGTGAGGTTTTTATACACCTCTGCGTGCTCTGAATCTATGGGGGCTGTGGATGAGAATTTGTCCCAGTTGAAGGCTTTCTGCAAATTTGAGAGACATTATTTCTGTCCCTTAGGGCAGACTTGAGACACAGCCCCTAAACCATTGCGGACCTTTATGTCTGGAGACAGTACTTAAACACACTCTTGGGTAATTCCACCAATACAGAATACCCATGTAGCCCGGATTTAGTTATTGAATTGGGCTGTCTGTATTAGCCTGTATCGGTGGTATTCGTATGTGACATCAAGCAAATGTATGGCTTTTGCCACGACAAGATCTTTAGAATTGGCGGGCTTACAGTATTCGTATGGAACATGTGCGCAGACTTCGTAGTTGAAAAAGTCATATTGTGTTGTTGCGATTTCTTAGGACATTCACTACAACCGTGACAGTTTTATACTTCAGTGAGATAGCAAGCATGTCTCACATTTTCCAAGTTTTAGAACATATTTCTTTCTAAAACATACGAGCCCAAGAAGTTTGACAGAGCGGTTCTTAACAACCCAAGTAAGTCAAAGAAACTTAAGGTGGAGTATAAGACGGATACGGTCTTAGTGTTCCATTTGACATCGGAAAATTTGTGCTTCTTCAAATTCGACCTTACGCAAACCCACTGGTTAGGTACATCCATCAAGCCCCTCGATGCTTCTTCCTACTCTGGTCAGAATCTTGATGATAGTTTTAACCGGGACGTTTGCCAGTCTGACGTCTTGTCTTTGCCAAGAGTTCCTGAAGACGTTTCTCCTTCTCTGCCTGTTCCTGTAAGGCCACTTGTTCGTTACGTGCAGAGATGTCGTCTCGTCCTCAGCAGCAATGATAAACCATGGCCTGCCAAAATGAAAAGAACACTTCAACGCTATCAGATATGGGATTTATTGCTCCATTACACTATCACATCCCGCTAAAAACCTCGGCTGTGAATCCCAGATGGGTCAATTCGTTCGTGGTGCTTCAAAAGCCTCATGACTAGCGGGCCGGAGCTCACAGAGGTCAGTTCAAGACATACAAGTTGGTATCCATATAGGAATATTGGCGTCACCAAACCCCCGGGGTTCCCACATCCGGTATACAGAGCAACCGTATGTTTGTTTTATAGGGTCTTAGTATTTGCTTGTAACCTCTCCAGATATGGACAATTCGAGTGCAAGGCTTCGGGAGATCTCAAGCAGACCCACCAATGTTTTAGCCAACCCAACACAATCAAGCAGTACGGAACACGGGGTACTGAAATATACTTTTCGACCGAGAATTGATTCTTCCCATCATGCTTTCACGGTGGAATACAACAGTTGCATTGACTTCAGAAGGATACAATCAAATAATAGTGTACTTTGATGCAGATTTTTGGTTCCAATATTAAGTAGAGGGGGTATGGGTATCCTGTTAAAGAAAATATACGTGAGGTGAAACTTCTTACATTTCAAAGTGTTTTGGTTTTAGAAAACTTAATGAAAGGTTCCCATTCACTTCTCCAGTTCCTCTCTTTTTGATCTATAAATTATTAAGAAAGCTAAATATAATATGTAATATAACCAAATGGAAGCCTGTTTGAGGATTCAAATGCCCATCGTATTCCATTATATCTGGCTACCCGGGAACTTTCCAGTTCAACAGATAAAACTATTACACAATTCTAATAGAGAGAACTTTATAAGACATTTAATTCCCAAAGACACTACTTGGTGACTTTTCACACTTTATCATCTGTTTCAAAGCCAAGGTCAGTATAACAACTGATGAATTATTCTAACTTAGATTTTTGAGGTGGGAGACTTCAAAAGCTACTTGATTTTATCTGAGCCACGAAACACCACATTGGCTCCCTACTGGTATAGCAAGAGAATGATTTAAAACCGTACAACATGCAATTCTTTTTCCTGTTTCCTATTTTAGGAGCACTTTTGATACGGATGAAACCCTTAAACTTTCCATACTTCTTATATTTAAGGATACTTCTGAAAGTAACCACGAATTCTCAGCCTCAGGAAACTAAAATTTGCTAAAAGAAATATCAGCACTACGTGAAGCCCTCAAACTGCCATTTTTCTAATCACCACAAAGGACTTTCTTACCTTGCGTCGAGTAGCTGGGCCAAAGATTGATTTTGTGTTTAAAAGACATTATTCAGTTCGCAAAAACGGGGCTATTGGCCCAGTATTGAAAGTTATTTCAACTGGGCTTTTATTGCCATATTCTCTAATTCTTCGGGTGGCTAATACAGAAAAACCACCTGTGTATAGTAGTAATCTTTTTATAGCCATATCTCAAGTAGTCCATTTAAAGCCTTTCTTTCAGGTTCCAAGAGTCTGACACCCAAACAATACTCAAAACATCTGTGACAGCATGTGTCTCTTGAGAAAATTACTTTGTGAAAGAGGAAAGATGTGAGCGGAATCGAATAACTATTTGACTCTCAAATATTTCTACCAACAGAACGATGAAAAAATTAAGACTATACCCGTATTTCCCAGCATAGATCATTATTAAGGGAAGGCATTTTTAGAGCAGCATAAGTATCAAGAAAACCTCTGATTGGTCAGAGGTGAAAGACGATTACCTAAGGAATAACTCTAGAATAAAAATTGATGGTGCGACTCGAAAACAATTATTCCCCAAATTTATTTGATTATGACAACCCATGAGCCTTAAGATATCTTAGAGAGTGCTTCAGATATCGTTACTATTATATATGCTCAACCTAGAATTTCATTTATCATAAAAGCCCATCATGTTATAGACGTACCCCCATGAGACCGATGACACATTTTCAGCCCATATAGACCAAAACAACCTTCAAAATGATATTTCATTAACAACCACACACTTATCACATCACATATGTTGTTCGGGGACAATTTTCTCGGGTATATGGCTGCGAACCCATCTGGAGTACCAACGACTCAAGACTTGTACTCAATTTAAACTCTTTGAAATGAAATTCTTTCCGCAAGCTGTACGTAACATTGGGCATCACATCAAACCTTTCCCTCAAACCTACCATTTTGCAGTATAAAGCAGCAAGTTTGAATGGCCGCCAAATAACTTGAACATCAACTTCGCCCCGAGAATTTTGCAATGCCAATGTCATCACATTGAGCTCTATTATATTATACATTAAAGCATAACCGGGCAGAGCGTTATGCATATATATCTCCAACTGCTTAGAAGACTCCACCATCTCGCCAAACACTCTCTTGGTGAACCTAAGTTTTTGGGAAAACCCAATATGGAACGGGGTGATATTCTCCGCCTGGATCTCTAAATTCTTTAGGCGTTTCCCTAGGCCGGGGGCCAGCCATTGAAACCCTTGAAAGTCAAAGCTGTCATGGTGAATGAAAGATTGCAACCGGGCAACGAGCCATTCCAAAGGGACCTCGAACATTGTCAAATTGGTTCTTTCGGCTGACGTTCCATAGTAGATTCTTCTTGGGCCATGCATGGAAATATTTCCCCCTTCTTGGAGCTTCTTGATGAGCTCACTTGCTACATCCTTTGTAATCCCTTTGGAAATGATCTGCAGGGGTGTATCTTCGGATATAATGACAGAAGTGTTTCTGAGATTCTCAAACATGTGGAGATATGTAGACGCTTTTGAAAGACAAAGCACTGATAAGAGTCGAGCTAAGTTGAGCTTCATGTTTGGTGGTGAAACAGCTGTGTTCGAAAATATCTATACTATTCGAAAGATTTTCTTCAAGAATCTCTAGTCACGCCACTTCTTGCGGTGAAGCCTCTCTTGGCGCAGTAATCTTTTGGAGAAGGATGAAATTCTGGAAAATTTCGCGTTGCTTTTTGGGGAGAGCCTTTGGAATCTTTGTAGCCCGAAAAGAGGGCTAGGTAAAGGAATAAATAACCAAAGGTGCCCATTAGGGCTCTTATATTACCCCATGAAGTGGTAAACATGCACCGATGAATCACACATAGCTTTACTCCCCCTTTATGAAAACACATTCAGTTATATTAGACTGTAGCCTACTGTTGGATTTATCCCAACACTATCAGATGATGCATCCGTAGTGCTTACACAGATAAAAGTATTATAGTGGGTCCGACTTGTGAATTGTCGGGCGTCCACTGTGGCTTTAGCTATGTAGTTAGTAGTAAAAGAAAAAGAAAAGGGAAGAATTTCTTCCTACGATCAATAAAATTTTCACTCCATGACGTCCGGAGTCGTGTCCTGATCATCCGGCGAAGGTCGGGACTTGGTAACCAGGAACGTGAAATGCCAACACCTACTCCGCCTGGGTATGCTATTCTATCTAACTGGAATGTTTCAAGTGGGTGCAAGTTACCTCCTGTCTCGGCCTCTGCAATTTTGCTTCTTCGGCTCATCCATCGAAGATGGTCGTGCAAAGCACAAATAACTTATGACGCAATTCTGGCTCTCAACAAATTCGCATTACCGAGTTTATATAGGTGCACCCGTTAATCCAAAAAGGAAAATGCCTATGTTTGTATGCACTCCCTCCGATATTTTGACCAGTATTAAAGCTAATTTACGAAGTTGGGTTTGATCTTCTTACAGTGAATATATCGGGACATTATCAGTGTATCCGAAAAAAAAGGTCCGCCAACTCCCTCAATCAAGAGCTGTACGAGATATGATGTACAGAGGATGTCTCTTGTATGCACCACCTTGATAAAGATCACACCACCACAATGATTGTGATGAATTCAAATATGGTTGCAGCAAGTTTGCATTGGGTTTTTCTTTGTGAGACATAAAAGCAATAAGGTTTTTACTGATTTGCTTATCTTTTTCTACTCTTCTTTTGGATCTTGTGAAATTTACAATATTGTTGTTCTTGACAATTTGTGCTGAAAATAGCGAATATGTTAAGAAAGGATATAGACTAGGGGTTATACCCTAGGCTATCACGTGTAGGTAGAACTAGGGGCGAGTGGTCACGTGGTACCTGGGCCACGTGACCAGGAGGCGCGACGGTCGAACGAACTAAAGGAGTCCTGGTGCACGTAGATAGTTCGAGAGAGCAAGCTTACTTAGGTCTAGCAAACGAATACACATCCTACAACCCTACTTACCGTAACACTCCCGGCGATTACTTAACACTTCTTTTCCAAATAATTGATTTACTTGTAACTTAAAGGGTGGGGAAAGTTTTATTTTTAGACGGCATCATCCTTCTCCACCTCATTGCAGGTTTGGAAACGAATGACTATTTGGACGAACAAATGACCACATTTACTGTAGGCCTAAAATGCGCTTTGGTACTAGTCTTTCTGACGCATTAATCGAAAGTTCCTAATGTTTTGATTATTATCGAACATTGAAATTTCACCCTCTTTTCACTCATTTTACTCCTCCAGAAAGGTTTGTTATGGTTATTATAATGAACACATTCCAAAACTTAAACTTAGTATAGGCGTTTTCGTCTTTTAAAAGAATAACTTCCTTGTAAGTATTTCCTAAACGATACCTCACTGTTCCTATTGAGATCCTTCATGAACCACTGCCTCTTAATCTGATACTATGTTTTCCTGGGTGCGGTCTTCACGTACTACTTCACCTCAAAAACCTTACAATGGAGGAAACCCAAACTCCGGGCTGGCCAAACTTTTCAAGTCTTCAAGGCGTTGGTACATTTTAGCAAAATCCATATCGATTATTAATTCTTGAATTGAATCCGATGGTTTTAAAAGTGCCCTTTCCGCCTTCAACACCTTCCACCGATACATAAAAACGGATAATCTTTCCTCAAAATGCTCCGCCTTATTATCAGGGTCGCCATTAGGATTATATAGTGCCATGAGCATAATGCTGAGCTCGTTGAGATCGCTGAGAAGCTTTTCCAAGAGAGAAGTAAAGGTTTTACCCTGGGTTCTCTCCTCACTAAGTGTCAACATGGTCCGGTACATTCTTCGAGCAAACTTAAATTGCCGAATGAGCTCTCTTTCACGAGGTGTAACTCCTCTCACCAAAACCTTGAGGTCCATGATATCTGCACCGAGTTCCCGGTATTCTGAGATAAATCCACCAGCATCAAAGTACGTCTCATGAACAAAGGACTTCAACCGGTCCACATATCTGTTCAATACTTTTTCAGCAAGATAAATATCGTCCTCACTAGTAGGAGAGTGGCGTTTGTGCAACAAATGTTGACACTTCTCTTGCAGTTCGGGGGCCACTTTTGTCCCATTGTGTCTAACTGTCTGGAAGGAATATTTCTCGGAAACCTGAATAATGGGTGCTTCATTATATTCACAGAGACCCGGAGCTGCCGATACTAGGCGTAGGAGTAGTGTGAGTAGGAGTGGAAAGAATAGCCTTGGGTGTTTCATCTTTTCTTATGGTCAAAAAGGCGAATAGCTGAGGCATTACAAGGCGTGCGTTGTGGTTAAGTAGAAATGGACGTATATGTTTGCTGGTATGAAATTGGAGTCATAAAACTGGAAGTTATGAAACTGGAAGTTATGAAACTGGAAGTTATAAAACTGGAATATTAAATTGCGGGAGAATGAAATTGGGGATATCGGCATTGATTTCATTGTTTAGTAAATAATATTTCATATGTCCAAGCACAGCCTACCTCTCATTTCCAATTCAGTTCTTAACCACTATTGGGTGGCGTGGTTCTGAAACATTAGTCGCATTACAAAAAGGCATTCGACTCATAACGAGTGCCAATAGTATTCTCTAGCTTGACCGAAAACCTTGGGCGATATGAAACACAATGAGTACCTACCCAATAAAGGAAGTAATAGTTCGGTTCCCTTGCTGTTCTGGAAGTTGTTACTTATTCCCTACAATTGGTTTCAAGGGCACACTATGGGTCTCATGATTGGGGGTTCATTCGGGTAATGAAGTTTTTTTTCCTCGTTTCACATTAGGCGGACCGAGTACTATTTCTATTTGGAATGTTGATTTTTGATAGTGAAGAGAAACGAGGCTTATAATATTTCGGAACTGCCGATTTAGAAAGTTTGTGGATAGATAAAACGTCTAGTTATGCTGTTTCTTGTGTACTACTTTTGACCATTAAAGTAGTTCCACGAGGATCCGGAGTCGAAGCACGAGGATAATTCAAAATGCGTATTTTTCGTTTGAACTCTAAATTATGAGCAAGAAATCTAATTTGGTTCTGTAAACGAAAACTCTCGTCATTGACAACTGGTTATGTTTCGTTTTATTGCTAAACAAATATGGTGGGAACAGAAGTTGTTAAGTCACGTGAGTAGGATGGCGAACTTCATTGAACGGGTCAGGTGATTTGCCCGAAGGTGAATAACAAGAGAAGATGAACAAAATTCGGGAAAGAGTTTTACAAAAACGAATGGTTGGCTATGATTTCACACCATTCACTTATTTAATTATGGATCCTTTGTTTCTATCCATAACATTACGCCTGGAATCTCGGGATGCAAGTGTCACCTATGTCTCCAGAGAGTAAATATGGAGAGGATTTTGACCCACCTCTGAGTGGGAGTGAGTCAAATGCTGGTGGCACAAAGGTGGTTTTCTTCAACTGATGAATCTTGGAGAAATGTTAGTACCTTTTGATACAGAACATGAAAATTTAAGAAACGTAATCTGGCTCGTCAAGATCGTCAGACAGGTCTATGCAATCCAGAAAGGGACCAGAAAGCTGAGAGTAGGCACACACTTGAGCCTTTGCTGCATAGGGTGTTGGACGAGGGCTTAGGAGCATCAATCCAATGGGTCGATGAAATGAATAATTCTTAAAAAATGAACACAACAAGGATGTTGTGTTTGGAAGAGAGGATTTGGGGTTACACTTCTGAGGGACAACTCGCAGGGGAATGCTGGTGTTCACCTATCGGATATAATGTTATAATCGGTTGTGAGGATTTGTTGTGATGGTGGATACTGCTCGGCAAGGAGACGGACCTCGCCAGCAGCCTGTCCATCCAGATCGATCCAAATCGACAGATCATGTTTGTCGAAAAAGAGTACCTGATTACGAAACGTATCCATAGTCTGACAAACTTCATCAGGAGGTACATCAACTACCTCCGAGACAATGGGGCTAGACCCACTGAATCTTCCTGGTCTCCATCATCACCAGGGTTGTCATCAATCCCAGGAGTTTTGCCAAAAGGGTTGGTCTTATGCTTCTTTGTAAGTCTAGCAGCAGTGGTGCCTTGGGCACGAGGAATAGTTCTTGAATTTACCATAATAATAATAATAATAATAATATAAAAAGGGGTTCACAAATATTAGTTCAAATATCGGTTAGTCTTCCAAACATTTCGCCCAACTGGGATATCCCCAGTTATGTCTGATTGGAGGAGAGAGCAACATCGCAGAAAAGCTTACTTGCCTTATCTCTCAAACAATATATCTCTTATCTCTCACAACAACCTCCAACATTGCTCCGAGTGACCACGTAATGTTTGCATATAATAAAGCCGGCTTACTTGATCACAACTTGTGAAACTACCAACACAACTAGGGTACAAGATAGAGGCGCAACAAAACACAGCACCGTGTATAAAGGAGGAATACGCAACACGGTACATGATTGGGAGTACAGCCGGACAAATTCCGTTAAAGATGGGTTTCTTGTATACATGTATAAACAAACCTCTTTCCTAATTATCAATATTAAGTATATTTATGCTTGCTTGTTTTCAATTTGAATTGATACACAGGTGTATGGTTTAAAAGTGGTCGTCTAAATAATGTAGACATAATAAAATTTTCTAGTTGAAAAAGTTAGAATGCAGTCTTTTCACATTAGTAGGACCCTGGATATCCAGACAACCAAGCAGCATAATCGTGGAGCTTTCATCGAAACAAATCAACCGCAACTGCGTAGAATCCTCTTCATCCAGAGCACTTATATCGCTCAGATGTATTTCAATGATATCAGTATCAGTCAATTGAAGGGAACAGTTTCAAGCATTTTAAATTTGGGTTGTACTCTCTGTTGTAATGTCCGTTGGGGTCCGAGAGCAGTTGGCAATGCTGTTCGACCTTATAGCCTTACCACAAGCCCAATGCCTTTTGTGAGTAATTCACTTCCTTGTATCTCTTTCTCAAAGCACACCTCTTTTTATTATCCATAGGTCGCTTAGCATTTCCCATGGTGCAGCAATGGACGTTAACGTTGGCTCCAAAATTGCCAAAAATGACGAGCCCTTGGGAGTTTTATTCGGCAATGATCTGTGACGCTTCTGCTGGCTTTCTTAGCGTTTTTGGGTCAACTCAACGTGTCTCGGGTGTTATTCGGGCAATATTTCGTCATGAAATCCAAAAAAGAAACCTGATTAGGTTTCGAGAAATCCGTCTTATGGAGAAACCTGGTATCCGAATAAACGGGGATTGCCCCCCATAATTAAGAATATTAACTATGGCCAAGAAAAGATACAATCGTGCGCCGCTCCGAAAAACGAGGTTCCGTTTTATAACCTGTCCGGCTTACAGAGGTACTACTGTATATCAGCCTTGAAACAACCAGAAACAAATCATTTGGCAATTTTACCAGTAGAATCTCCCTAAATAAAGCCGTAGTGATTTCATAATTTCCAAATTTAGCTTCCAAGTATGTACGAGCCATGTTAGACCCTCCTTCGTTATGAAGTACCTATATTCAACTTGGCAGCATATTTTGTACTCTACCAATTTGTCATATGTGCTTATATGTTGATTTCGAGCTTTCGGGAGACCATTGAATTTAATGAGACGATCAGTCAGATACGATAAACACAGGGTCTCACCGAATCGGTATGTTTGGAAGTTTGCTCGATGTTTTTGGGTTGCAACATACTCCACCTTATTCTATCCAGCTACGCATTTTCGTTCGTTTGAAGTTTCTGGAGGGGTTGTGTAAATAGGGGTGACAAATTTGTACAATTTGGCTATGCGTGAGTTTTTTCTGTTGTTTATTTACGATGTGAAAAAACATGACATTCCCCATGACAGAACCATGTATCAGACACTAATACAAGTGAGCTCTTGGAAAAGTCTATTGTTAGTACTGCGCAATTACGAATCTCCTCGTGTAAGTAGAAAATCGCTATTGGCCCCGAAGGTAACCGCAATGTTGTACCTCTTGCTCTAGAACTCTTTCGGGAACTGGCCATGACTCTGTGTAAGACAGAAGATCTTTCTGTGACGGCACAAATGCTTTTCACCTGCTTTAGAAACTGCCTAGAGTGGACGCAACCTGTGGGGCTCAAAATCGTGTTCCAGAACATTATTACACGAAGCGTACCCAGCACAAGCGTGGTCATGAGATCACTTGGTGCTTACATGCATGTTCTTATCAACTAGGAACACTGCTAAAACACACCTCAATGTCCTGTGTGTGACCATGACTGTGAGGCAATAATAGAGGTTCTTGGGGAGATGGAGTCCGAAGAATATTTGGACGAACTCGACATGTTTTAGTGGTCGGAAATTTTGGGAATGGCCCTCTGGAAAAACGACTCCCATTTGGTGAAAATAATCTACTTAAATGTTATTATGGACGGGATTTTGTCGCAAAACCTGGCCGACGCTGGTTTAGAGATCGCATTGACGCAAAAGAAGCAGTTCTTGAGCTCCCTCAATGAAAAAAACCCTTCTTCAGATCCTCCATACCTTAGCTACCTATGGTGACGTCTCTCTGTGTCTTAAACTTATGGAATGGCACTACTTGCATAAGTAGATGCAAGGCGAACGGGCATTGACCAAGCCCCTTTGTCTCCTGATCATTCGTGCCTACTGCTACTACCATCCTCAAACAAGTGTCTTGGCAAAGAGTATCCGGATATGGCTCATGCATATGAGACAAAGTCAGCATAGTCAACCAACTAATCCTTAAAGTGATTTCTATATATGTAGGTCAGAGAATCCACTTAGGTATGTCTTGGGGAGATACTGCAGTGCGTAAAAGAGTTTATACTTTTTCTCGTAGATACACTATACACATCACCACTGATTCGATAGTTATCAAAAACAGTTTCTGAACAAACATTACTGGTACTTGCCTTGGTTTCTAAGGATACAATCACAAACATACCATCAGTGTAATTTTGACCAAAAGAACCGGGAAAATTACCAGTTTAAACTGTGGTGTCGAACTTCGTCTTCCAAAGGAATATTCATAAACTAAGTGGTAAGAAACCATATTTAATTCAATTCATGAGCACATAGGGCCCACGACAAGGGTCCCAGTCAAAACCATACTCATGATACTAGAAGCTGACTGGCCAAGAGTGACACTGTTCTCTCTGCTCTGCTTAATTGGTTCGACGTGATCTGCAAGAAATGTGGAGTGACATGTAGACCAACCACTTTGATAATATCGCAAATTTGATTCAACCGTTTAATGAGACGCACGACTTTATCAAAGTAGGAATCAACTTGGGGATCTGGAATCCCCTTTGAGTCAAGTAACTTGAAAGCCTGGAGTCGGATCTCGTATATCTCGAAGATGATGAAATAGCACGGACTTCCGTAGTCGACGCGATTAGTCATGTGATGTGCTGCTTCCACCATCGTTTCAAGTACCGTATGAGAGTGTTTGAAGCGTTCAAGAAGATATTTGGGTCTCGGTTTGATAACCTTAAAGGCAGACACGATTTCGCCATATTCTTCTTGTAATTTGGGGCGATCCTTTTCAAGTTCCCAACACCGGAAGGCATATTCGTTGACGTAAGATTCCAAGCGGAGGACAAACTTATCAAACCGGTCTTTCATCTTGAGCACCTCGCTTTCTGAGCTATAGCTTCTTTTGGAGAGGCCGGGTGTTTTTGTTTTCTCTATGACATTACCATTATCGGAAGGAACGGTTTCCAGTGTCTCACCGAAATGTGTTGGATTTATGGATATGGTGGGGTCTTTGGCAACTTCTTGAATGAAAGCAAACGTCATATAGAAAAAGTATATGATGTTTAAATAGGCAGTGGTTATTCTCATGCTTATTAAATAAAATCCTGAGGAAATCTGATTTGGGTGAAAACAGCTGCATTGAAGCAGGAAGTACTTTGCACTTTATAGACCAACAAGATGGAAGTAGTAGGTGGAATTGCTTCCAGGCTTTTTGTGGATTGGATTTCCATTTGATGACTTATCGGAATATTTGAAATTCAAGTCATTCATTTCTATTGTATCGAGGCATTCATTAAAGCGAGCAGCATGACTACATGGCCCCAAGTGATTATTGCGTACTATGCGAAATACCACGTGGCATTGAAATCTGAAGGCTTATATGAGTGTAGTCATGGAAAAAGGAAAGAATATTTTAGGGTTTCCACCAAACTTCCTTCTTTCTTTGTATACTACCCCTCAGATAATTGAGCCAGGAAAAACTGTCGTTTAGACTAGAGTAGGATTTTGTGTGGATAGTCTTATTCGGAAGGTATGTGTAATGAACCTCTAATCATTACGTGTCAGGTAGCCGTACTTGGACGTACGCCTTGAAGCTGAAACTTGTTTCCATTGTGTGATACTCTATTCTCCTTCTGGACCTTGCACATCTCTTTTTGGACGTTATTCATCTACTTCAGGACCTAGCTCTTCTGGTCCAAGACCTTACGCCTCGTTTCAGGTCCTTTTCACACTCAATCTACCCGATTTGTCATACTCTAGTCCACTTCGGGACATTAGTTTTCTACTATCTAGTCTCTTAAAGAAGTCCGCCGATATACAATGCTCACTACCATAGAACCAACCATAGAACCAACCATAGAACCACCCATAGACTCACCCATAAATTTTTCACGCTTCAAAAGACCCGTTGTTTTTCTAAACCTAATTTGTTGCGATTATCAATAGTACCTTACATATTCTACTGACTACTTTCGGAAGGGTGCTTGGGAGAATTTTTCCGTCAAGAGCAAAAGTAGCTGAAAATTAGAGTACGTGCTGAGGGAGCATAATTGTACAGAGACCGAGAAAAGAAGTTACTGGCCCCTCTAGAAACCAATAGGAGAGTTAGTAAGTAGAATAAGAGACACATGTGGAAAAGGTTACATTCCAAACCGGACCACTTTCCAAAATCTTCGATTTCAAGAGCCTGTGTGAACGAAAGCGGATCTGAATCATCGTCTTACAAACCTCAATACAGAATCCAAGTTCTTTTAGCTAAGAACCAATCGAAAACAAAAAAAAAAAAGTCAATCATAGTATCTTAGTTGCGAGATAGAGCTCCGTAAGCTGATCGCACAGCTTAAAGGGGAATGTTGTGTTGATCTTCCCTGTTTGTTTGCCCTTTTTGGATGTGCAAGGAAAGTTTTCATACCTAAACAAGCATCCTCTCTAGAAGGGTTCAGACTTTTTGTGGCTTATATGATTTTTTGCGTCAAATTATATTGTGTGAATTACATTTTTGAATATAGAGAATATGTTTCACATTTTCTGTAATTACTTTACCCCTCGCTTAGATGACAATGTATGAATCTATCGGAACATCACTGGATGTTGCTTTAACGCAATTACCAAGAATGCCCATGTTTAATTAAATCATGTGGATACAATGTAGACGTGCAGAGTGTTTTGGGGAAACTTCTCGTTTGGAGCTGTGTAATTAGACCCCCCTCAAGCGAAAGTAGTGGATTTTACGGACGAACGAGACAGAACATATCCTCCAGTGGAAGTACAGATATTTTGTAGAATCCAGAATTTTCTACTTATGTAAATACAGCGGTGAGTATTATGTTTGAATTTGCATACATTCGAACCACGAGGACATCATCGCCATCAATGTTTCTTTCAAACACACGGCAATAAGTGAGTAGTGGCCCAGCCATTATTATTCAACACATAAACGCTCCCTTTCAACATCTCCAAACGGTCATGCTGGTTACTTGAAAAACTCGTTAGATCAGCTCAGCGGTTGTTAGTTCACTTGTCTGAAAGAACCTTCCATTTTTAGAGATGTCCTATTTCTCAACAAGCTCGTAGCATGTATACTAGATAAAGGGCTTGTACTGATAAAGGGCTCATCACAATATGAACCAAAAACTTCACAGATCTTTATCATGTGTTTGGAAGCGGGCCAGTCTCTTTCAAGTGGTGAAGTAAATTCACTATTCCCTTAGATGTGAGTTTATATTTGTTATTTATGGAAGTTTCAGAAGCTCAGAATTCAAAATTTCAATAAATCTATATGGTATTTCTCACAGGCAGGCGGTAGAGGACGAAATGTCAAAATTCAGAGAAATGGAAGTTTTAGAGGAAGTTCCCACACCTTCACGCATAATTTTGATACCAAATACATTATACAGGTGGAGTAGGTTTGTATTGAAAATAACCGAACCACCTCCGTATACCCTGTGCACGGATCAGCGCATATAACTGGCTGTTTCACTTATTCAACAGATTATCCTTTGCTTCCTATGATATATCCAATCCGAGTGTAGCCTTCTGTGTCTGTAAGTTGCCTTAACGTAGATCTCAACAAAGAAGACACAGTCGTTAAACATTTGTGAATTACAAAACTCTGGTTTTCTTCTCACTTTCTCAAAACCACCCACGTCCCTTTTTACTAGCTTAGAGTCGGGTCTTCAACTTCTCAAGAGTCTTCTCAGCCCGTCTGTATTGGCTCCGAAAAACCACTAGCATGTTTATAGGCATTGTTTTGCCGGCTAATTGGGCTCTATCTCCTACACGGGCCAAGCGTGACGCTAGTCGTGTTACTCTATCGTTATATCCAGGAATTCGAGGGTCAGGTATCCCATGCGAGTCAAGCAATACCAAAGAGATGAGTCGGACTTCGAAAACATCTGAAATGATCCCGTAGATCGAATCAAAAATGTCGTAGTTCTGGGTCATGTGGGATGTCGCCTGGGTCATTGCCTCGAGAAGTGTTAAACAATGGATTAACTGCTCCTTAAGCACCTTTGGTTGGGGAGACATGAGTTTAAATGTCGATATCATTTCGGAAAATTTTGCCTGTATTCTGCCAGCATGTTTTTCAAACACCGCATACTG
Organism: Metschnikowia lachancei; assembly: GCA_030572615.1. Classification (NCBI taxonomy): domain Eukaryota; kingdom Fungi; phylum Ascomycota; class Pichiomycetes; order Serinales; family Metschnikowiaceae; genus Metschnikowia; species Metschnikowia lachancei. The sequence goes on from JAJMAK010000016.1 coordinate 88,329, forward strand.
GAAAAGGACGTCACTGATGTATGCTTTCAAAAACTTCACAAACTGGTGTAATTGATCTTCCAACCAGCACACATCTAGACGTGTTGTTTTGCGTATTCCTGTTTTGGGCCGTCTGTCTGTTAAAGACTGATTTCGAGGGATTTCTTCTACAAAAACTGGAATAATATTGCCAAATTTTTTATTAAAGTTCCCCGATCTCATACACCAGTTGATCTTTCTTTGGTTTTGAGGAAAAAACCCCAGTATAACAGGAATAGTCCAGGAGATTATGAGGTACTGATGAAAAGCTTTCATGATGATCAATTACTGAAAGGAAATTTGAGTCAAGAGGCCTCTTTATATACGAATCGGACACGCATTGAGGGGTATTACTTTATGAAATGAGCTGAATATTTTGGTGTAATTTTCCAGATGAAATACAGAATTGGTTACGGTTTCAAGTTTCCTAAAGGATTTCTTTAAAGGTGCTGAGATCCCCTCACCAAATAAAATGTATAATTGCAGAAGGGATGACCTAAAACAACCACGCTTGCGGAAGCAAGTCTTTGCACTTTGTCATTTATGAACATAAAAGACAATCAAAAAAGCTTTTCATTTTGTTTTAAAACACCGTTCAATCTTACTCTCTTCATTTACCAAAACTTTGCGTGAATATCAAAGCATGTTCATTGAGAAATTAGGGAGTTTGTTGAATTCTTCCACTAACAACGCCTTTAAAGTCGAGTAATAATCAGGATAGCCGGAAAAAAACCAAGGAATAAACTTGCTGAAAGTATTATCTTTTCTCAAATCTTATTTGCCAATCAAATGTGACCAACAACAGAGGCACTCTTTATCATGTAGTTATTCCGAAATACTTCGCCCGCTAATCATTGTCTAGAAAGGAATAAGGCAGTGCAACAGACTAACAGAGCTTTTTATTCAATTATACCATACAGATATCTTGCAAGTACATATCCGGAATGCGTAGCGTAAAGTCTGACTACCTGATCAATTCTGATTATACCTCCGACCACCAGGCCATGCCTCAATCTAAATACCCATAAAATGGACATTCCACAGTGCACACCAGATATTGATAATCAGCATCATAATACTCTTATGAAAAGGGTCTGTTCTATATCCTGAAACCAAAGTTATTTCAACCAGTATTGTAGCTTTTATGTGGCAGTGAAATGAAGTGTTCCAGCCCATGGGCGTAATTGGAATGGACTCTAATTCTTGGGATCGAGTTTACCAAACTTACTAAATTCCAGTTAAATATTCAATTTATTCAATAATGATCTAGAAAGTTCTTTCCCTAGTGGAGAGAGCGCCTACTCATATTTCCCGGAATAAGCCTTCGAACAAGCCGACTGGGACTCTGTAACAGACTAGAGGGCATCAGAACCTGAGATGTTAACGTTTGAGGTATCGTTGCCTAAAGTGGAAGGAGTCAAAGTGGGAGGAGTCAAAGTGTACTCTTCTACGTAAGGGAGCTCGCATCATTCAAGGTTTATAAATGATTAACTAAAAGGGACAGTGGAGTCCTGAAGTAGGTCAGAGTACTCCACCATCGGCAAGATTTGGTGTGATACAGCCTGAAACGAAGAGCAACGTCCTGAAACGAAGAGCAACGGCCTGAACCGAGGAGCAACGTCCTAAAGCCGGGGAGCAACGTCATCAACGCGGGAAGCAGCGTCCTCAAGCGGGGGAGCAACGCCCAAAAGAGATGTACAAGCTCCTGAGGGACACTAGAGCAGCATACGGGGAAAGATGGGACGTTTCGGGTTCACGACGTGCGACTAAGTGCGGCAATATTACATGTATATTTACAGGTTCATGGCAAAACTCGTCATTTGAAAGGCTCTCTTTATGTGTCTTTCGTCTGTTCATGCAAAAGGAAACGCCTGTGATAAAATGTTCCACAGCTTTATGGCTTCTTCTTTCAAACAAGGTCTAGCAAGCATTCAAAATATTGGAAAAATACACACTCTGAGTTCTTGGCGACCGTATTTTAGGCATCTACGGTTCGTGTATGCTTTGTGGTTCTCGCCTTAGGTTGCCATCCGTGTTCCCAAGCATTGCTTGTGCACGAAATGTGAGCTATTGCATCAGAGACTCGAATTAACGACACCACTGGACCAGGGGATGTTCTTGTATGCCTCCATATTAGGTTCAAATTGCATATTAAATGTCTTCAATGATCATTTTCCAAGAAGGCGGCCTGTTTGTGATTTTCCCGAACCAGCCTTCGGAGAACGCCAATGGCACTCCTGGAAGAGGCTGTATAAAGTTGAGCCTAAGGCATTTCTGCTAAGCGTATAATTGAAGCAGTCATGAGTGATCGATCACGCCATTGGCGCCGCATGGTACGTTCCTGGAGAAGCATATAGCGCCACGTGTCAGAAAAAACAGGGCCTTTGAGGGTCAAGATGAAACAAGTACATCTCCCTTGTACAAACTAAAGGTGCATCCTAGTTTTGGTAGAAGCTGTTCACACCTCCAATATGGTCTTCCCGTTCTCTCTGTGTGCGTGTACTTCCAAAATGGAATCGATATTTTTCCCACGTCAAACAATTTTGTACATCTGCTCACCTAACTTAATAATTCCAGTCCATTCTGAACCCACATCTCCATGATATTCCTGTAGCTGGAAGGTAAACGACCCGGTTCCCATGTGTTGATTTACAATTGAATGCCGTGAAGCATTTGACTTTCGAAAGAAATTATAAACAAAGCAATAATAGTTCCCCTTGAAATCTTGTTCTGGGAAAAAACTCACTCTTCAGTTGTATTCTAGTGTTCAGTAAAATTGTTCCATAAATTGCGGGTCTTCCAGAGTCTGCCTCCAATTGGGGCCGCGAACTTAGTGATTATTTAGTCGCAACACTGGCCCCAATTTCCCTTTTGCTGCAAAAAGCATCCCCTTGTCTCTTCCTTCCTTCTCCCATTTGCACCACCCTTTCTTCTTTTTCTTTCCAGACTGTTGCTTTTTTTCACCTGCTTTTGTGTTTTTGTGTATAGTATTCCGACAGCCTATTTCCCCGGGTATAAATACCTTCCTTTCCCCGTTTTTTTCTCCATTTTTATGCATTCGTTTTTTCCATTTTTTCCATTTTTCCCATGTCTTGCTTTCCAAAGAAACGTCCTTTTTTTGTGTGGGTAGCGCCGGGCCGCCCTTGAAAGGGGTCTAAAAAATCGAAGGGGCCTGGGAATCGGGATGTCGCGCACGGACCTTGGCTCGGTTTGGGGCAGACGTGGACCCTCAGGTTTTCGTTAGGTGCCGCACCGAGCAGAATAGAGGAGAGAAGCAAAGAATCCTCGGCACCAACGGCCCTCTTTGTAAAGTTGTGAAGAGATTTCGTATTTAAACATTGTTATTTGCTACTTATTTTTGTGTGTTTCCTTTTCCCGTCCACCATGAGCGCTGAGATCCGCACCCTGAAAAGACGCATGCTGGCTCTTCTCAATGACCCACAGTCCGAGGAAACCCCAACAAACGATGAAAAGAGGCTTTCTCCCGAACAAGTTCCCGACTCCCCGAAAGGTCTAGAAGCGCCGGAAGCGCCGGAAGTGCTGGAAGCGCCGGAAGTGCTGAAAACTCAGGAATCCTTGCTGAAAGAAGAAACTGCAAACACCTCCGAGACAAACTCCGACGTGGTGGCGGCAGAGACTCTGGAGAGCCCCACAACCGTCGACGGGTTTGTTGATTACAATCAAATATATGAAGAACTTCAGCAAAGGTTCAATAAAGCATACTCCATCTCCCAGAAACTCTTCATCACTGAAAAAACTCAACGCCAAACGCTTTATCACTACAAAAGACGTGTGAATGCCCTTCTAGATGTATTACAAGATATCGAAGGCGATACTACGGATATCGACGAGCCCTTGGTAATTGATCTGACCCGTATTTCACTGCTCGTGGCATCGAGACCTGAACTTGCACAAGACTTGAATCCCGTACTCCAAATGGCTTCCGATCATTCTCCATCGCAAATCCCCCTCAAGCGGTCCTACGCCGTGAATCTTGCTGTGGATGAAATGATCCCTGAAATCGCAAATGATGAATTGGACTCCATTGAATTGAATCCCCAGGACACCGATATGTGGATCAGGCGAAACTTCATGCATTTGGTTGTGTCTAAATTCAGGCCTGCCGAAATCAGAGCAAAGGGTATCAGAGAGTACGTCGATCAGCTGTCATTGGGCTCCAAGCGTAAGAGAAGAACATAAGCAACACTTTACTTAAAAGGCAAAATCTACTTGCGTGTGTGGTGGGCTTTATTCAAGAATCCATAAATGCTCATTATTTTCTACTTATGACGTGCCAGCGTCAATCATACGCCTTGACGCTTCGCACTCGAATTTTTTCTATCCTTCTTGACAAGCCCCTCCATGATCTTCATGGTGTTGAACAAATCAAAGATAAAAACCCTTGCACGGTACTTGAACTTCCCTTTGTCGATGAGCCGGATCGTTTTCAAAAATAAATTGGTGTTACTGAACACCTGGGGGCTTTCTGCTTTGATTCTGTTGAGTTCCTTTGTGGCTTTCCGCTCAATGCGCCCTAGCACAGAACTTAAGTAATTGAAAAGACTCAATATCTTCTCATCGATCTCCTCATAACTTTCTATCACGACTTCGTCCTCCAAGTCGAGGTCGCCATTGACATTTATGTCCTCGTCCTTGCCGAACAATGAGTAGTAGCTGACATCCTTGTATGGATTCAATATCTCGACCTTAGTGAAGCCTTCCTTTTGCATGAATTTCGGATAAGCAAGTGAAATATTGAGTTTTTCGCGTGAGTCTAAGGATATCCATTGTAAATCGTCGAGGATCTCAACACCTTCAACAGTTCCTGCCATTTTCCCTAGCTGAAAAAACGCCAATCCACGAAGCTGCCAGTGGCTTGCTTTCTCAAAAATTAGAGATAAGGTATCAGCTATGTGGCCGCTGCTGAGCGACGAGCTATAGACCGGCTCAAGAATTTGTATTCCGTAGTTAGCCGATGCGATCTCGCCGATCATCCAAATATATTGCTTTAATCGCTTCAACAAATACTCGTCGTCCTGACTGCTCAAGTCATTAGGCGAAAATAATGGCTTTCGTGTTGGAGAGCCACTTCCAAGAATGGAATCGGTTGACTTTCCCCAGCTGGTTCCAGGGTTCCAGTCTTTGAAGCCCTTGGGTGTAATGGCCAGCTCAACAGGACTGTCATTTGAGACAAAAGACATATTTTTGGCCCCAATATTCCCAAGATCTGTGGGCTCGACATATCTTCGTTCCCCAACATAATCATCAGTTTGATTCATCCCTTCAACTACATTAAGCATGCGGCAAATACACCTGATGTTTGATACGGCCTCATCAATATAAGCTCTTCGGGCATTGAAGTAATTAAAGCCCTCCTCGGTTGCAAGCAAATAATGGAAAAAGTGGTGGGAAGTTAGCCCGCATTTTGGATTGGCGTCTGATACAGAAGGCACAAAAGGGAACAAATGATGCTGGAGAGTCTCTTCCACGGCCGTCAAGTACTCGAGGGTCAGAAGCAGTACGATGCTCTCATGGAAATTGACCTCTATAAAGCCGGTTTCCTCAAGATATTTGAAGCCTCTATGTGTTGTACAGAATTGCCACAATAGAAGTTGGCCCTGTTGGGTCTGCTGGAGAATCATGATGCTGGGCCGGCATTCCACAAGTATGTCGATTAGGTCAAGACGCTCCTTGACAATGAAAAACTCGTACAAGCACTCCACTGACATTTTTACGACGGCGTCGTTTTCGTCATAGAGAAGCTTGACCAAACTAAGAACATATAGCTTTTCACATCCGTCCAATGCGCAGAGCATCGGAAACACACTTTCGAGGGCGTACACCTTAATTTTCCAGTTGGAGATACACATGGCCTTGTCAAGGATGATGCGCGAGTGGCCCTTCCGCGTGTAATCCAAGTTCAGAAGAATGTTGAAGATGAGGTGGTTGTTTTTTTCGTCGCTAACACTGGTCTCGATGATATTGCTCATCATGTGAAAGAGTTGCCACTGTTCTAAGATGGCAATGCCTCGCGGTGTGCCCGACATAATACCCACCATCTTCACATACCCAAGAGATAAGGAATGTTCCAATCTCCTTGTTGCCAAGATGGGGTCTTTACTATCAATGCCACTATAAGGGTCGATCTGGGCGAAAATCTCGGCGATTTGAGGCATGATTTTGTTCGAGGAGAGATACCGGCTCCCCTCTTCAGTGGCAAGAAGGGCATCGATTAGTTGGCATGCCACTAGCATCACGTTTTTCGGTTTACGGATCTTCGGGTGCCTGGAGCTGGCAGTGATGGGCACGGAGCTAAACCTGTACTTGAACGGGCGGAGAAATGAAACAAAAGTCTTGAGGAATTTCGGGTATTTCTCCTGAAGTTCCGTGAACCTCGCCGGGTTGCGTAGTGGTCCCTGGAAAAGCTGAGATAAAAGCGACCAGTTCCACTCGTCGAAGTCCTTGATGGTTAGAATCTTTGTTCCTGCTATCAACGCCTTGAAAGAGGTATCCTTCATGTCGACACGCAATTTCTGGTTCAAGTCACGCATCATCAAGCGAACATCGGCATTTTTGGCTTCGTTGGGCTTAATCTGGCGCATGCGCGTGGCCGCCTCAATCTTGCCAAGCGAAGTGAGACTCAAACCGACGGTGTATGCGCTTAAAACGTGATTGTGGTAAAATTCCGGCGGGAGATACTTCCCACACAAATCGAGGATGTTCGTGAGCAAGCATGTGGCCTTAGTGGTGTTCTCTTCATCTCTGTCCTCGTTCACAATGTTAAATAGAAGGGGCACTAGGCCACAGTTTATGAGAATCTTCGAAAGAAGACCCTGATAGTGGGACACAATGCCATAAACAAAGCTTTTGGGGTCCATGTCCGGGTACTCGAACGAGACTGATGCAGCAGGTTCCTTTTGGTGTTTTGAGTCTTTTGGGTGTTTTGAGTCGTTTGGGTGTTTTGGGTCTTTTAGGTATTTTGGGTCCTTTTTGTCGAAATAACTCGATACCTGCACCAAAAGATCGCCCATAGACGAATATTCTAGCCACGGTAAGCTTTTAATACGTAGAACATCAAGCAATAGGTCGAGAATAATGGAACAGAGCTTGGAATTGCGTTTCTTAAGGTTCGAAAGTAACATCTTGATGGGAGAAAAGGAGTCGTGCGAGAAACAAATCAACCCCGACCATGTTTTGAGGAGCGTCGAGAGTATGAAGGACATCTTCAACGCCTTGTTGTAGTACTTCTTGGTGTAGGGGGTTTTCCCCTCGTCGTCATCCTCGAAAAGAGTGAACACCGACATCAAGCAATCCAAATCTACGCCGTTACGCAAGAAAAGTCGCGAGTGTGGGGTATCTAGGAGCGATAAGAGGGTCGGAATACACGCCACGGAGATATCCACCGAGCCGTTGATGGTCAAATTAAGGAGAAGCCGTATCCCACCGCCGTGGAACACTATGTCGGGGTTTAGCACGGCTATCTCGGCAATTGTCTCGATGCACATGCGCGTGAAGCTGTACGCCTCTTGTGAGGCAAGTTGATCGAGTTCAGGCGCCTGCGCCTCGTCGTGCTCGTGCTCTATATACGCCACCAAGGCTTTTATGATGCCTATAGATAAGTAGTTGACGCCGGTGGGGATGTTGACGAACTCACGCACGAGTTTCAACGCCTGTTCCTTCTCAAGAAGCGGGGTTGGGGTCAGGAGCGATACGATGATGAAAATGAGGATCTTCAGGTGCACGAGATGCATGAGCGCGTCGGGTGTGGCCAGCGCATGTCGGAGCACACGGTATGCTGCCGCTCGTACCTGGGAACGGGTATCCCAGAGCATAAACTGGACCTTTGCCACCACGTTCTCTATAACGATTTCTTCTTTTAACGATGGATGCGCACATAGAAGCGGCACAAGCTGGTTGCATTTGTTGATGAGCCCGGCTAAGTCGTCGCGGTCTTTGGGAGAAATGCTCTGTAGTATATCGGAGAACTCCCACGTGGCCTTTTCCCAGTTGCTCGTGTGGTTGTTGCCTTGGGCCGTGGAGAAGTTATCGTTATAACCATCGCCGTTTTTTTGTTGATGGTGGTCGTCGTCGGCATTGCCAAAGTAACCATCCGGGGCAGAATCTAGCGCTAGCCGGATGTGCTGCGAGTTCTCTATGGGGCTGATATTGAGACTGTCGATGGTATATGACCGTGCTCGAGCGGCCACTGGATCGATGGAGAGGATTCCTAGTCCTGCGACTTTGTCGGACCCGGGGGGCTTGCGGACAGGTCCAAACCCCGTCGGAGGGTCTGAGCCGCGGCTCTTTGGACTCATGATACGGGTGGGTGAAGTTTCCGTATGTTTGGAAATGTCGGGGGCGTTTTTTGTTGACTTTTGTGGAGTCGAATTTAGGTGTTTTTAGAGTGGGTAAACAAAGTTATGTATGGGGTCTTAAAGTGTGGGTCACGTGAGCTTATCCGAGACGCGATGTAGACAGGAGCAGTGTTGATTGGAATGGATATATCGACTACGTTTTTTACTAGGAAATATTCGGGCTTTTTGCTGATATCCATATCTTGTTAAAGTGGTATTTAACTAAAAGAATATAAAAATAAAAAAAATACATTATCGATATCTTTTTTTTCTTTTTGAAAGCCAGGGGTGGAGCTGGTCCTTCTCTCGAGAATGTCTCCCCGTACAGGTGTTTGTTGAGACATCGTCCCGGACCCGAACACCATCATCTACAGAGGCATCGGTTCCGGCTTTAGTCAGGTGTTTGAAACATCCATTTTGCTTGATTAGCGGGCACTTTGTCAGGAGAAGCCCGATTCAGCCGGAGATGGCACGCTCAAGCAGCACACACTCTCTCTAGGAAAGTTCTGTTCTGAGCCTCTTTCAACAAAAACACACAAAATCAACTCTCCTCTTCATGTTTCCTTGAGATAAACGCATTCAATTTCGCTTACTTGTGCAGAAATTGGCACCTCACTGGTTTCAGAAGCCTTTACGCTATCTTGAACTTTTCTCTGTTTACTTGACTGTCATTTAAAGAATTATCGAGGATGAAGTTCGTCTCTGAATAAGCCTCTCGCCTTGATAATGGCCAAAATTCTGATCGTACTCGGATCGAGTCTTCGGTTTTGGTGAAGTAACTGAAAACTACGTAGATCTTCCCTCTTTTATCCTGGAGTTTGGCGTATACCATCAACGATGGTTCATTTTACATCCCAAAGTCCAAGTGAAATTGCCCAAGATTCTTGCACGAGTCTATGCGGGTTTGGGAGCTCGTGAGCCAATCGGCTACCATTCAGCGTAGTAGACAATGAACCACTCACTGGTGTCGCTCTCCCTGCTGAGATACCTCCACTATCCTGATACTCATTGTTTGGGCCGGTGCTCTCCGGTCAGCTTCGCCTCGAATGTGCTCATTTGTTCGTCTCTACACCTCAGCACCCCCAAATCGTGCCCAGGGCTAAGCTCGGGCTGAAGCACCTGGTCATAGCCTAGTTTTTTACATATATCGAATCAATATATTAGGATATATTTTTACTAAATTTTTCTCCGAGTCAATATCGACATCTAGTAAATAGTAAAAATATCAAAATATAGCACAAATTATATTTTTTAATTTTACATGTTACTAATTTTAATCTACACTGGTTTCATTAACACGAACTTTAGGCAGGATCTCTAGAATATTGGAAAATATTCAACTTATTCTCTTTCAAAAGCTCCTTACACCCTTTTGTTAGCTGCACGTTGTGATACAAGAGTTGTCCCAGTTTATTTCAACTTTTGATAGTGTATTGTATCTGTATGTTTTATCAACTTATTTTTAATAAACTTCACCAAAAGACTTTTGAACATCTCTGATTATCCAAGTTATTTTTTCCACCCACTCGTGCCAAGGTGAGGTAGGAAAAGACCCGTGTATACTTACACGTGTATATCCCGAATAATCGAGGCCAAACAGAAGTACCATAACAGATTAAAACAGCCAAAGAAAGAAAGAAAGAAAGAAAGAAAGAAAGAAAGTGCCTCTCTTGCCTAGTGATCCGATGCCTCGTTCCATGAATGCTTATGTGATTCAATTAAGGCTGTGTCAGTGTTCATATCCATTCCCTTTATACATCTGCAAATCAGTCTCCCTTTTATCAACAATATCTGGAACCCAAGTCAAATTTTACCGCTTTCCTCCTTCTTCTTGTTTTCAACACCTCTCAGAACCCCAGCCAGCTACATAGCCAATTGCATAGATAATGCCGTTGGCCGGGTATTAGGTAGTGTCCTTATCAAACTCTTCACAATGAGCCTAGATAAAGATATTCTGGGCATTTTTTCCATTCCATTGTCTCCCTTGCGACTTCTCCAAACGGAAAGAAAACAAAGAACAAACGACGAGATGGTCCATCATACAAATGACCCTGTTTGTAATAAATCATTTAGTGGGTATCCGTCTTTGAAGCTTCAGCCAGTTGTAAATCCAAAAACCTTGAAAAACTTAGAAAATCCTTTGTATTTACTTTCCATGATATACATTTGAGAAGGCAATTTGTGGTCCGCATTCTCAGTATACAATAGAACAAAGCTTTTAGAGCATACGCTTTTTTTACACAGACTTCCCATGTCTTTTTCTTGGCAGTCTCGAAAGGAAATTCGAAGCACTTACTTTGCATTGCCCCGCTCTTCAGACATGTGTATTCTTTCAAATTATATTTTACATCTTCACCAAAAGCCTTACATTAATAGAGTTGATCGTATATGAGTTTAAATGGATATTGTGAGAAACATAAGCTTCGGTAAACGTCGACCTTCACCTTTCTCTTCATCTTTAGACTGCTTGTTTCCATATACTCTTAAACTGTTTCTGTCTCACCATCGTGACTGTATAAGCAAAGCAATTGAGTGAAACCTTTCTAAAAATAGCGTGGAGAATGGTTTGGTGACGTCGTTGAAAATATTACCCCACCAATAGCTTTGGGAGTGGTAGTGCATGATAAGTAAAGTTGAAATCATAATACACTACTACTAATTGATAGACATACCTAGCAATATTCCATTGGAAAATCCCAATCTTTCTATTGATTAAACTGATCAACAGAGTTTCTGTCCAATACATAAGACAATCCTCTCCTATCAAACTAGCCAATATTAACCACACCCTTCAATTAAAGAAATGACACTGTGAAATAAAAACAATGCACCGAATTGGGTGTTCGGTTTGGCAGATTGTTTTAGTTTTGTTCTCCTGGAATGTATGATTGGACAAAACCACACCAAAAACGCCAAAGCTTCCTAACTCTAACTCTTTTGTATCACCAGCATAGCCCGACGACGACACTGCCCCGAGCTTTCTACTTTCCTGTGAAGTGGAGATGGACTAAAACTTGCGGTATAAGAAGGTTTGATTTGTGCGCTTGTAATTGGCTTTTTCCTTCAGTTTCCGACATCCCAACCTTTTAAAATGAAAATCCAATTACCTTTGTTTGTAACAGCCGTGTTTTCCACATTTGTGGCGGCCATTCCTGTGGAAAATGACAATTTCAATGTTCAAACCGTTTTTAAGCGTGAAGAGGATTCCCCCACTGAAATGGAAAAGGTACAGAGCCACTTGGAAACGGTGTTTAAAGACTTGAAAAATTTCATTTCAGGACTTGAATTTAATTTTCAAGGGTTTGAAGACCGGAGGGAAGATTTGAGACGGTCTATATCGTACATCGAGTATAGATTGGATATCAATCCTGAGCGTGATTACGAGCTTTTAGACCAGGTCGCTTTTGTCAGAACTTTGTACGAGACCATGGTGAATGCAAAAGATAAGATGCCTCTCTTTTTGGAAAGTGACTTGCATGGCCATTTGGTTGTTTATGAAATGATCAATCTCAATTTGAGAGCTTTGGGATTTAACAACATTTATGGCTACATTGATCAGGATGCGAAGAACAATGAGGAGAAGCTTTCGGATCTTTATTGCGAATTCTTCGCCTTGGGTGAACAGATTAAAGTGTTTAGTGGCTATGCTGGGTTCCGTCATGCCATCGGTAAAGTGGCATCTGACACGAAGAGGAACATCGACAAGTTATGGAAACTGATTGGGAATTTGCCATTTCACGAAATTCGTTGCAACTTCTAGCTACAATTAACTTAGACGGAAGGCTTTACTTTAATTTTTTTTTTGTTTTTTTGTTTCTGAAGTTCTCTTGTTACCGTGTTGACACGGTTGCTTTGGAAGGGTATCTATAATGAATACATTTTTTTTAAAAACATGTTGCACTATACTGTAAAGCGTAAATTAGAGGGATACTAAGCTTATGATATTTGACGAAGAAGCGAAAAAAAGAAGCACGCCCAAAGAAGCTTTTTTCAAAGGAACCAAGATTGGGGGATATTTTCTAAAGGAAGTTGAAGAGGTTTTTTTTTTTTTGGTTTTCAGTTTTGCAGATAACCTACTTTGAAAATACATCTGAAATGTATCTGGCAAAAATATCTGCAAGCAGAAAAGGCAGACGGTTTTGTTTTTTTTAGGAAATGGGAACCCCTCTACTTCATCAATTGGCATTTCATAATATGTGATTCATAACTTTCCGACAGGTAGGTCCAGAAGAGACGGTTGCAAAAGTTACGTTTTCTGGTCCAGTGTAGATTAAAATTAGTAACACGTGAAATTTAGCGAAATATATTTTGAGCTATATTGAAAGGAAGTAACCTCCTTTCAGGGGATACGAAGAGTATAGGGGATGCCTTACTCTGGTAATACTAGACGTGTACTGTACTACACTGTCTACGTTAGATGTAGAGCCGTATCCTCTGGATGATGGTGTTGGTCCTTCCACCATCCTTGTGGGTTCACTCATTTGTTATGCATGCGTATTGGACGGCGCACGTATCCGTCACGTGATTACAGTCAGGTGACAATAGGCCACATGTGGCTGAGGTCTGGATGCCCTCTTACATATATTTTGATATTTTTACTAATTACTAGTTATCGATATTGACTCGGGCCAAACTTTAGTAAAAATATATCCTAATATATCGATTCGATATATGTAAAAAACTAGCCTATGACCAGGTGCTTCAGCACTCGCTAGAAGCAACGACTAGCGTGTTCAAATGGAATCGGCAGAGCCCGAGCTTAGGCCTGGGCACGATTTGGAGGTACTTAGTTATAGAGACTATATTTTTTATATTTTCTTTTTAGTTAAATATCATTTTATCAAGATATGGATATCAGCAAGAAGTTCGAAAATATATTTCGTAGTAAAATACGAAGTCGATATATACATTCCAATCAACACTGTTCTGGTCGACACAAGTCCACTGTTGCAGGGAACAACAGGACAACAGGTAATATTCGAACAAATATGGACCCGTACACTCATAAAACATGTTTTGGACACATTTCAGAAAAACACGTCTGAGAAGGACAGCCTTTCTTCCGTTCTATAAGCCGACTTCAAGAATGCAGCTTTGCTGAATGTTTTTTCTTTTAAAATAATGATGGTCTCTGTTGCGACTTCAACTATCTCGACATGATTTTCTAGGTAGAATCCAGAGACTCAGACACTTCACCATCTACGAATTCTCACACCCAGTGGGTTTCCAACTCCACTAGGTGCTCATCTGTTATACTCTACACCAATAGCATTCTACCTACCAATATTTTTTTTTTAATAACCAAACAATTTTCATCAAATAGTAAAAATTAAAAAAGATTGCAGCACCACAATTTCGCATATGGTCTCCCACTACACTACTCAGTGTGGCTCTACGTGGCTTAACTAACGTTGATCGGACGGGAAACAGTGCTTTTCACGTGATCTGGCCGCAACCGAAGCTAAGAAAAGGCAGAATGGTGTCATTGGTAATAGTGAACGGGTTTGGTAATAGTGAATGAGTTTTGAAGAATGAACTAAAAGAGGTTTTTTCACATCGATCAACTATTAGAAACCTCTAGTTAAACTTTTTAACCATTCCCGGATGCGAGACAACATTACATTGCTATTTATAGAGAGCCACTTCGGTCTTAGAAGGTAAGAGGGCGATCTTGATGCAACAGTATTTATTTCATTGGTGGTGTCACTTCCTTGGACGATGATTTCAGTTTGGGCAGAGGTTTTCAAGGGAGTAATTTCCATTGGGAGACTTTGTGGGAGACCTTTTGGAAGACTATTGGCTAGCCATTTTTCATGCATCTGGTGTGAAAGTATGATCTAGTCACAGATTTCTCTCTATACTTCTTTATATCTTTTTAATTAGTAAGTGCAAGTCACTTTCGTAGAAGAGTTTTCCCGGCAACAGCTAACGTTTGAGGAGCGCAAAATAATAAAAACAAATCAAAATGTGTGGGACATTTTTTGCTCATATTCAAAACAATAATCAAAACATGACTGTTTCATGAATTACGTTTGATTTTATCTTGGAAACAGTGGGTATATTATTAATTGAAAAGAATTCGGAATCGACAGAAGAAAAAGATCGAAAGAAGAAAGAAGGCATGGTATATGGAAGTTATTTGTCAAGTTTGGCCGAGCAAACAAGTGTCAGGTTTAGAAGGTGACAAGCCTGATTAATATAACAATAATGGCGTAGATTTAAGATATACAAGTGCTAAACTAGCTGAGCAGGAAAGTTGGATAAAACTTGGCCCCTGGTTCCAAAAACCTTGAAACCAATTGGGCGTTCGTTCGCTCCTTTATATTCCGGAACGAACGTGACAACATAAGTGAGTCAGAATGGTGGAACCTTCTGGAAAGAGACAACTCGGATAACAACATCCCGAGTACAGGCATTCTATATACAGGGACACCTGACAACAAGTGCCACAATTATGAGAACATGCCTCCTTTTAAAATATCAAATTCTTTGGGGATGACCATGGCGTCTAAGGAACTCTGGTAGTTCATTCCATGTGACTTTCATAGCTTTAAACCTTCTGTAGAACTTTGCTGTCTGGTAGCTATATTGAATATGGGTTGAAAGTACTCGATCTGGGCAAATCAGTTTTCATGTATCTCTTCAGTCCATAGTTCAATTGTCTTCCACAAACCCTTGGAAATTAACAAGAAGGGGGGCGAAATTCGATTCCTGTCCTTTTCTGGTCAATCTTGGTTGCTAGACACGCACCTTAAATACCATATTTTCTTCGATTTGACGGACTACTTAACCCGGTTATATGCTATGTTGGCTATAAATGTGCACTGAACGTAACAACTGCACCAGGAATTAGGGAAGCATTCAAAGTCATATGACATAAAAAGTACAGCGATCGAATACAAATGGTGCTACAAATTTTCTAATTTTGAACACATAATGTCGATCTGATCTCCTAAAAGGTTTTACCAGAGAACCTTCTTGAAGTAACCTTACGGGACTAGAAATATAGCCCTTTCAAAAAAGTATACCATCATCAAGGGACACACAGATTTTCTCATTTAAAGAATTAGTTATCTGGTGAAAGTATTGAAATTCCTAAATTTGAGGATAAATTCTTCTTCAAGGGAGAAAAAGAAAAAAGGAGAATCATCTCGAAACGGAAAACATCGTGGATTACATAACCGAAGAGGGAAATCGATTTAAAATGGGTAGACGAGTTATTACACGATTTGGCAATCGAAACAGTCCACGCCAAAGATATTTGTCGACGTTTGACTAAGTGCAACGTATTCAGCGGCATGTGTGCTAGTTGTGAACACCCCTTGCTTCTTCGATTTCCACATGATTAGGTTGCATTGATGTATATTCCGTTACCCGTTCTTGATTTCATATCTGCTTCACTTGCGAATGACGCGTTACTGAATGCGTATAGTTTGGCTTATTTCTGCCCATACGGACTCTCATGCACCACTATACCAGGAAACTGACTGTCTCTGAGGTATAGTAACACCCTTCTCAATTGTTGTAAATCAACCCTCCTTGCAATTTAGTGTACGACCTAAATTTGCTTACATAGGGCCAAATCTGGCCTGGTTATGTTCTAACTAGCTGATGCATCCCAAAGGGCCCGATCGTAGCTATTCACCAGTACCTTCTGTTTCTCCGACGTCGTATATGCATCATGCGTCGACAATAGGTCTCTGAGGTAATTATCCTGAGGCAATCGGTATCTGTTGTCACTCTCTTCGAATTGGATTGCACAGAGTCATTAACTTTCCCAAGATCCTTGATTTTTATCTGAGCTACTTCACTCATGTATCTTTCGAAGTCCTCGTACTCCTTCTCGGTTCGAACTCCAATGAGTAGGGAATCCCTCAAATGAGTAGGGCATCCCTCCAATGAGTGGGTCATCCACGTTGAATGCAAGAATTATATCAATATCTTCATTTTTCTTCTCGGTAAACAATCCGTGTTCAGATCTGTTTACGTCTAAAGCGTACTCAGCTAGTTGTTTTGGGCTACGAAAGTACCATACTCTGCCGGGCCCGTATAAGGCCTTCGTACACTTCCATATTTTCGATTCATCGACCAGTGATGTACAAACGGCGTACGTACGGAGTACCGTACGCAAGAAAATGCGGAAAAAGCGAATTTGCTCATAATTGATGACGTCGAAGACGACGACGAAGTCGTTGAAACTTCTTCAAATCAATTTTTTTGGGGAGTAAGTTCATAAACCTACTTATCAATCACTTTTAACATGCATAAGACCATTAAATCCTCTTTTTTTGTAGCTATGGCTTTGAGCGATTCAAGATTTTATGACATTTGGTACGCTCGGTACGCTCGTACGCGCGTTTTGCTCTTCACCGTCATCGACTACGGGAAAACCCCTTCTGCGGATTTTTTTTGCTTGTGTTAGGGGATTGGGCTTTAAACATACCCAAAGTCGGCAATGGACTACATTTCATACTTGTTTTTACTTTAATTCAATGAAGATGTCACCCCACAACAAAAAAGAAAAAACATAGAGCATCTTGACACACCACGTTTCAGACAGATACTTTGGGGGCATATGACTCAGTGAAGACCAAAACGCGCGTACGAGCGTACCCGTACAGCTTGGCGTATGTACGGGTACGCATTGTGTCTGGCGTACACAGCGTACGGTACGGCGTACCGTTATGTACACTACTTGAAGTGTTGTGACCAGGCATACGCGCTGGTTGATATGTGCACAGCTTTGTGTTGACCCACACTCTAAAGTTTCAAGAGTTTCAGGACAAACTTCTCGTATATTGTTGGGCTTGTGAAACCAGTGAGCATATTTGTTCCCCTTTTTTACTTCTTCCTTCAACTATATATATCATGGGAGTTTCCCTGATCTGTAAAGCCTGTTTTGGAGTATCCAGTCCTATCCAATTTATCGAATTGATACGATATCTTTTAGAGATCCCATATCTGTCTCTGACCAATAATGGGATATTTAGAGATTATCCGGTGACCCACTCATGGTTAGCGCCTGGCACTCCTGCCATCCTTGCTATCCCTGTCATCCCTGATGCCTGCGGGACCCCTTATTAGTTATGTGGACTCTTCTAGACCTACCTAGGAAATACTATATATGTAGATATCTCTTCCTCCGTTGTTTTTGTTCTGGGAATTGATACCAGTTTGTTTTTGATATAATCTCTGATATAGTCCTGTTAAAAGCAAGTCCCGTATCACGATACTTACAATATCCAATATCCATGCAATTAGTTGTGACACACTCTTTAGACTGTTCTGGTGAATACAAAAATTAACCCTGGTACTCCAAGTACCAGTGATGCGATCTTTAGCAAGATAAAGTAATGAGAAACTTGACAGTTCTATGTTGAATGACTTCATCAGTCAACTTCTTTTGTTGGACAAATGTGATGGTATTCCTGCTAACGGGGTGCTTGTCCTCGGTGTGCAGATTGCACCATCACAATAGAAATCCTCCAGAGAGGTTCATATTAAAAAAAAAAAAAAAACAGGGTTTCGGGCATGAAACAGGCAAGTACAAGTCATTTGTGTTCATTCAATTCGAAATTCACGCTGCCAGGCTTCTGTCTTGCGTGTCTTGATAAGCGCGTCGCGTGTTGCAAAATAGCATATAAAGGGGCACATGTCCGCCAGTTTCCAAGTCTTCTTCTATAAGTTTCTTAATTTAATTGTGACCGATCTTTATCATGAAATCCCCAGAAAAACCGCCGCTGAGAATATCGCCCAATTAACTTCTCGATGACTGGGATTTGCCTCTAAAACGTACCGCGCATGATCTTATGTTGTTCAACGCGTTCGATTGGACGTTATTACCAAAGATGGATGACAAATGGAGGAAGATTTCATTCAAGTGTAATTCGTGCATGAACAAACATTTCTTGCAGTATTGGCCGGTGAACTGGACAACTTTGGCGGATCATTACGAAAGTGTCCACAACTTATCTCTTGCTGAAATGAAGTCGAAGGCATCAAAGAACGAGTCTGAAGACGTCCAAAAAAAAGATACCGCTTGCAAGATTGATAATTATTTTACCCCAACTACTTCAAACAAGCGTTATAAGCTTAATCCTTCGAAAAAGAGAGGGATTGCCTGCGTCTCTTTCGACAAAGAGGAGTTCATGAAGTTGTTGTTGACAATGATTGTGTCAAACAACTTGTCTTTTTCTATTGTGGTGTAAGAGGGCATCCAGACCTCAGCCACATGTGGCCCATTGTCACCTGACTGTAATCACGTGACGGATACGTGCGCCGTCCAATACGCATGCATAACAAATGAGTGAACCCACAAGGATGGTGGAAGGAACCAACACCATCATCCAGAGGATACGACTCTACATCTAACGTAGACAGTGTAGTACAGTACACGTCTAG